>JAMAJW010000123.1:0-78830 GCA_023628855.1 Coniochaeta sp. PK30-01 | reverse complement strand
GGGGGGAAGCAATGGGAGGAGGTTGATCAGAGGCTCACCTGAGGCAGACATACATTGTCTCACACCATTAGGTGATAGATTTGGTGATCCGAGGGATTCACTGGTGAAATAATACCGAGATTATTGCACTTGTGATTACTCAGAGTACTGTTGCCGGACACACACTTTCAAGCCATCTTTGCACTGGGGGCTCCGTCTGTCACAACGTGCAGAGGCCCAGCACTCTTGGAGATTCCGAAACTTACTGACACGTCGCCCTTTTGAATAAAAAAGCATCATGGAGACTCCAAACCAGGACTCGAAGATCGCACGGATCGTATACATAGCGAGAGACACACTTTACGACAAGGAAAAGCCGTACGCGGCAGACTTCTCCGCACCTGGAAAAAGCAGCAATCACATCTTCGATGCCAGAGACGTCACTGTGAAGGATGCTCGTCAACGGAAACAAAGTTTCACCCTCGACAAGAACGGGTTTTGCTTGCTTGAATCTCCTACTTCGGTGACGTTCGAGTTACTGCGCTCGGATGGTCAAGATTCTACTTTCTTAAGCTACTACCGGGAGATGGAAGCGCTTGTCTTGAAACAGTTTCCGGAATATTCCAAGGTTGTCGTCCTCGAGCGCCAGGTAACTACTCCTGAAATGCCCTGGCGCAGCGGCATTTCTTCGAATCCTCCCATATATGTTGACCACCTCTTCTAGCTCCGAAAGCGCCATAGTGGGTATCCAGAGGCAGTGGACGGCGAGTATTCCCAACCTGCGAGGTTGGTACACCGCGACTTCACGACACGAGGCCTGTTCCTGCGAATGAGCGTATCGTTTCCCGGTCGGGAAGAGGAATACAAGGACAAAGACATGGACTTTCTAAAGTAACCCCAATTTGATGTTTTCTACCCAGAACGGATATGCTTAAGGTGTCAGACGGTCACTGACTACGATCCGTCCAGTATTTGGCGAGTGTTGGCTGGTCCCAACAACGACTGGCCTCTGGGGCTGTGCGACTACGCCTCGATAGACCCCGAGAAAGATACGATACCAAATGACATGTTGAGCCGCACAACAGTGGGTGAGAACGAGCTCCTCTTTGCGAGCCCTCGCCACGAGTGGTACTATCTGAGCTCTCAGAGCGTCGAAGAAGCGATCTTGTTCCGCAATGCGAGTACGGACCCAAAGAGGTCATGTAAGTGTCTCACAGTTGTCAGGAACTTGCCTCCTACGTGTCGAAGTCTAGGTTGAGCTATGCTAAGTCGGAGCAGACGCTTTCCACTCCGCGCTTGACATGAAAGTCTCGAATGATAAACCCAGGGAGAGCGTCGAGTTACGAATGGTTGCTTTCCGTCGATCTCAGGACAACCCGACCGGAGCTTCTAACGCTCTGTCAGAAAGCAACTCGGGTGGATAATCATTAGAGGCTTGTGAGTTCGTCCCGAGCCTTATTGCATGAGTATGACTGCGGCTCGAGTAACATAGTGTGGGAGGTAATTGTTCTCATCCAGCGCCTGGGCATGGATGCCGAGATTGGAAATCTGCCCAGATTCTCCTAGGCACTTCAAGAGGTTGTAAACCTGTATGTGGCCTTTCGGTCAAGGACATACGACTAGCTACCTTACACAAGCCAGAATATGAAATTATGAGACTATTTCAACGCCGCATGGGCCTTACACAGAATAGCCTACCACTTCTTCACGAATCTCTAGTACACAGAAAGGAACACAGCTTTCCTGTCGGCCACATCCATCTCCCAGCATGTCTCTTCTTCCCTGCTCTTGAAATAGACCCATTTGTCGATAAAATCTCTGCGACATATCTTCTTCAGCCCAGAGGCCGAATTGCTGAGAATAGCCAAGCCGTCTTTCAAAGACTTAGGCAGCATGGTGTCAATACCATGATCAAGTCTCATCCCCCGAGCCATTCGGCCTGGAGAAGTCTGACAGTCTTTCCATGTCAGTCGAGTCTTCTCCTCAAGACCAGTGCACCCAGCGCCGAGAATCGCCCCCATAACGAGGTACATATTCGCCGTCCCGTCGATGCATCGAATTTCCCAGTGGCCTGGTGATATCTTCCTCACTGGGACGTCTCTGAATTCTGTCCCCCAGCTGACCCATTCGCCTGTGGTTTGGGAGAGTTCTCTCAGCCGGACGTGACTATAGAAATTGGGCATGCCAAGCACACTGATCTCTGGCAGAAGTTGGAGCACTCCAGCTAGGAAAGCATCTTCCCCGTCTGTTGGCGTGATCGATACATGGGCATGCATTCCGGCAAATACATCCACGTCGCTCGGCTTTGGAAAGACCGTGGCTTGAAACCCGTGTGCCACCGCGATCGTCTTGATTGCCTCGTGCGTGTAGATCAAGGCGTCCACGGCCTCCATGGGGCTCAATGGGGATGTAGCAATCTCGAAGAACCCATTCGCGTTCTCGGTGTGGAATTGCTGGACTGGAACATTCGACTCCTCCAGGACTCGGACAATCTGCTCCAGGGCTTCTAGGTGCTTGCCTCGGAGACCAGCCATGCTCCAGCAATTATTGCCATTCTGTATAGGCGTCGGCGGTGTGCTCGATGGATCCAAGAAGAAGAACTCGGTCTCGAAACCGACAAGTACTTTCCGACCGTGGATGGATTCGGCGCGAGAGATGCTTCTTCTGAGAATTGTCCTGGGGTCGCCCTCGAAGAAGAGGCCGTCATAGTCTTCGCGGATGTAGCACATCATCTGCGCATGGCCTGGTGCGAACCTGCACAGTCGGACAGAGGTCCAGTCGGGATGGACCTTGGCGGCTCCCGCACGTGGTAGTCTGCCGCTCTCGAAAACATATGGTGCGTTGAGAGCTCCGGGGGAGACCGAGAGGGGAGTTTTGCTCTGTTGCAAGTAGGAGATATGAGACCTGGTAAGGATTCGTGCCCTCGTGATGCCGTAGTAATCGATCCACATCAGACGGAAGAAGAGGATCGTGGGGTTGGCTGCCAGGAATTCCGCCCATCTCGCATCTCCTTCGAGCCCGGCTTCCTGTTCCTGTTCCATTCGGACTTGAAATCTGATTTGGGTCCTAGGAGGAAACGTCAGACAGCAGAAGATGACTTCGGAAACCGGCGCACCCAAACTCCTTTAGCACGCGCAGTGCTAGTCGTCGAGTACATCTACCTTGCTATAAGAGCGTCCTGATCAGCTAACAGCCTAACCCAAGCTGTCTACCTAAGCCAAAGGTTGCCATATTGGGGGTACCGCCGCAGTTCACTACGTATGTACATATGTATGCATGGACCTTTTGCCGGCGTGCCCGGCATTGCTTGGACAGTCGCCCGTTGAGTGATCATTCGTTCGAGAGGCTGGTCCGTCATATCGCATGGATACTATTGGCTGGTGTTCCGTCTAGGCAGCTTCCGTCCGGTTGGGCTCACAGAAGAGCGGAAGGTGATCTTTGATTGTGTGTGGCATTGTACGCCCGACTTACGTGTGAAGTTAATGTGGTATCAAGCCCCGCCCGAGAGCTTAAGATACTGTGATAGCCCGTTCGTAGCCTGTTAACAGTTATAGGATTGGGCACCTCCGATCTCCGCCATGCCCTTAGGATGACAGAGATCTTCGTGGGGTTGATCTTGTATGCGCAGATAACCATGTCTTGAAGCGGGGAACCGACGAGGCCCTTCAAAAGTCTGAGGACTGTCTCGACAACGTCTTCCCTTATGCACGCATGCTAGAGCCGATGACCCTTCTTAATATACGTAGTAGACAAGACTGAGTCGATATCCGGCGACAGAAGACGCACTGGCTCAAGGGCTGCGGGATACGATTGAGATCAACTTATAGTATTGATTCCTCGGATATCTGCGCTTTGAAGAATATACGATTCGACATGAGATAAAAGCATGCGAGACTTTGGGTTCAGGGTTAACCATGGCTAAGGTAAGCAAAGTAACGCGGGAGTGGTCGGCGTGAAGGTTGTACCGGAGCGTTGGTCGGATTCGGAAGCCCAATACGGCCCAATACGGCCCAATACGGATGCATTTAGTAAGCCGGATACTGAGTTGAATCGTGAGCTGCGGAGCTCCAAGGCGCCGTAGCATTGCTGGGAATCGGAATGAACAGAGCTTGGGAGTATATATTCCCAACCCGGATGCCTTTTCAGGTAGGAATCCAGACATCATCACTGTCAAGACGACATACAATCAATACAAGGTCTCTCAAGAGGCCAAGACTGCTTACCTCTAAGATCATATCACATCAAGATACTAGTACCTGAACATATTCCCATCATCACATCTTCGCAGCAAGTACAAAATGGCCCAAGCCGAAAGCATTCTTAGAGCGATCTCTGCCGTGGCTGTCACGAGCTCGATCTGGCTGTCTGGAATATACTTCTCACACTCCCAACTAGTCTTGCCCATTGTCTACCGCCGTCCGGTCGGTATCAGCAGTACTATTTTCGCCGAGCTCGCTGGACCTTAGACTATGTGATAGAGGAGTCGTATGAGGGGAGTGAGAGTCGATGATCATAGGAAGCTTCTTCCATTGTTAGTGTAGGTAGGTGCGCACTACTTCATGATAGATTCCATATCGAAATTATGTATTTCCGCAGCTCCAGGCTTGCATTTGATAAGGTAGAACCAGCTGCTTGGTAAGATACCTTATGGCCTCAAGTGCCGAGGTACCTACCTAGGTACCTCATACCGAGGCATTGCCCTGGGAATTTAGTTCTATGTATGTACAGTACATGTACCTTTTAGCGACGACGGACGGGCATGAAACAGCTGCATCTCGAGTTCACCGAGGACAAATTGAGTTATTCCTCGTTACAGAGTGCGTTGATCAAAGCGCAAGAGGGCAAGCACTCCCGACGATCACTCCGGCATGCCTTACCTTTGCTGTCTGAAGCCTGGGGCTGATGAGCCCAGTGAGCCCTGAAATCAGTCAGATCTGCACTCTTGTGCGAGCTGCCCGCCCCAAATAGGTAGTTGGACGATGCATTGCGTCTCCCCATTGGAGCTCCCCGCATTCGACAAAGTTTCCCTGCATTAGCCCTAAGTCAAGATAGACATAGCCCATGAGGAGGGTACCGAGTACTCCCGACGTCGCCGACGACAATTTGACAACTCATGACACCGGAAACAACTTAGCCCAACAGAATGCGTTCTACTGTGGCCCGTCACTCCCTTTAAAGTTTCCTTGCATACGGGAGACTGGCACCTGCGACTAGTTGGAACCATGGGAGTCGAGTTTCAACCTCTCGGAATACAAGGACAAAGTAAGAGCAAGTTATATGCCTTGTTTGTAGAGATATATGAAGGCAGAATCCAAGCACCACTGGTACAGTACAAGCGCCAGTCAATCTTAAGGATTGCTGGGGGAACACCCGTCCTGATGAAATTACCTGAACCTGTGATGTTTTTGCCTGACAAGGTATATCTCCCATCTCAGGACTCATTGAGGCCTCAAGAAAGTACTTAATGTGTATGAATCCCCCCCCCCCCCCCTTTGACGAGACTCCGCAAGATAACCTCAAGCTGCAATGCGACCACCATCCGCATATCAAAGCTACTCAATCCTTCCTTGTTGACTTCAATTTTCAACCATTAGCAGACACAAGTGTCATAGGATCCTCCGTCTCGCTATCACCATGCCCCGTCGCAAAGCAAAGAAGGCTTTCAAACGACATATACTCGATCATCAACTCCAACTTCGACGTGTATGTACTGATTCCCTTAGGACATGCCTTGAGTGCTCTCTCTCTCTTTGCTTCTTAACAGATCAAATATTTTGGAACCATGGAAGCAGCTAAAAAAACGAGGCTATATCTCCCTTCACAGCACTCTTGTGCTGGGCTCCCAGACAATAATAACTCATACCCAAGGCAAATCAAGCAGGTAAATAAGTCTTCAGAGTCCACACTTCCCGACACCGCACCGGATATCGACAAAGCACCCAGACCCCTGTATGTCGTACCAAGCTGGCTCATCCTGTCTCCTCGTCAACCACGATCCCACCATACGTACCTGAAGCGCCGGAACAAGCATACGGACGAGTCTTCACCAAAAGCCGCGCCGGCGGACACTCCTATGGAGCGTTGGCAGAATGAGAGTATCCGAGACGCGCCCTGGAATATTTTCGTTATGAGCGGTGAGGTGACGATGGCGGGTACTGATGATGGTCTGATTCAGGACAAGTCCAGGGACGATGTCAAGGTCGAGGTCGAGGTCGAGGTCGAGGTAGAAGCCGATGATGGTTCGTCGTCAGCAGCATCGTTTTACGAGAGTACAAAGGCGGAGCATGGTAGTATTGATGAAGAGTGCTCGGAAGGGACGGTTTGTTGTTCATTATGAATATTCTACGCAGCGTAGACATTATGTCATAGCGCGGCGAACCATACTGATGGATTATTGTTACTACCCTACCTCGTTGATTAAAGGGGGGGTTGGGGGGCCAAGCCAGTGTCACAGAAGGAATCAGACGCAACCTATGTACAATAGGCAGCGGGCCTTCGTTTCTTCTCAATACAATATCATCTCGCACTCATGTGGTCTCGCTTTTGCAAATACGCATATGAAGGTTATCATCAAGGAATCTCGGAACCAGGATGAGCGAGATCATGGAAAAGTAAAGATATTTTGAGGAGCTGCAAAATCAAGGACTCAGAGAGTCCGTAGGTAGAGTGACCAGGTAGAGAGACCGTGATGTGGCACCCAGCAATAAAGCACTGGTTTTCCTCCTGCTTGATATCGCCACTCCTGCCAAGAATTTTAGGAATTCCGACGTTAGCACCTCAGTGAAACCGACGCTATGTTTGATCATTCTGCATATTCTCTTCGTCGATACGTCGACGACGCGCTCCATCAATCAAATCCTGGATTTTGGCCACGAAATGTGTGACGTCAAAAAGCTCATCATTGCTCTTCTCCTTCTCAGCGTGCAAGAAATCCACCGCTTCATGATAGAACCCCAGCGCCTCCTCGTAACGCCCTTGCTCTTCGTAGCAACTCCCCAGCCGCGTGCAGAACCTCGTCATGAATTCAAAGTTGGACAGCGTGAGGCTCTTGTGGAAGCATTTCTCGAGCCAGGCCGCCGCTTCCGAGTACCGCCTTGCCTGCTGCAACGTGTAGCCGAGCTCGAACATGGTGCACATCGGGTTGATGTGAGCTTCTCCCAGGACCTTGGTCTGCCGCGCCAACGTGTCGAGCAGCAGCTCCTCGCTCTCTTGCAGATACCCTCTTCTCGCGAGGATTCTGGCCAGACGGTAGTCGCCAATCATGACGGCCTCGTTCTCGTCCCCCAGGCTCTCTTTGGCCCGCGCGCTGGACTCTTTCATTATTCTGATTGCCTCATCCAGTTTACCCTCCCCTTCGTACACGCGTCCCAGCGCAGTGGACGACCAAGACATTCTCTCGTGGTGTTTTTCGGTACCCTCTTGGCAGAGGTGTATCGTCAGCCGGTGGAGCTGCTCGCTCTCCGAGTATCGCTTCTGGCCCATCATCACCGATGCCAGTCTGTACAACGCATTCAATGTTTCGGGGTCCTTGGGCCCAAGATGCATCAGGCATAGCTGGACCAGATCACGAGCGACGGGCTCTTCCCTATCCCAGTCCTCCATCCAGTTGAAGATTTCAATCCTGGCTTTCTGCAGCCGCCTGAAGATGACGTGCGTCGGATCAAATCTCTTCGCCATGACCGCGGACACGCTCTCGAGCATCTCTTTGGCTTCGAGTGGATGGCCTTCCCGGCACAGGCCGTCGATAAGGCCAGCTTGAGCATGGAGTACTTTCTCGGGCGAGGTCAAGAGATTGTGGCCTTGGGAGGCGAGGACCCTCCTGTACAAAGCATTTGCTTCGGTCATCTTCCCAGAATCGTAGGCGACGTCGGCCAGTCGATTGATCAACTCGAGCACCCCGGGATGGTGGTCCTTGAGCCCAGCACTTTGCAACAGCGTGAGCTTGCCGTGGATTTGATTGGCAAGGTTTTGGCGTGAAATAGCGAGCGTCAACGAAGACTTGTGTGGTTGTGCGGGTCCTGGGGCCAGTGAAAACATGGATAGCTCGTCCAGAGGACTAGGAGGTCTCTCCACCAGAATTCCAGACGGCAGCAACACGTCCTGGTTAGGGTATTTGAACGCCTTGCGCCTGGCTCGATTAGATCGACGTCTAGCGTTGCCTCGAGTCACCCGATTACCGAGCGCGGGAGGGTGTGACGAGCTGGGCTCGCCACCTCCCAGAAACAACTCCGAGCTCGCTTCGTGCGGTCCTTTCGTTAAAGCGGACCAGGGTACGATACTCGTTGTCGGCACATCCTCTGTCTCAGCAGACGGTTCAGTGAGAGTAAGCGGCTCTATGTCCTCGGGCAGATCCCTGGTTTCGATCGCCAAGCCATCGAGCAACCGCGTCAGGTTTGGCGAGTTCAAGACGTCGGCACTCATCCACTCAGCATGTGGCAGGAGCTTGTACTCTCCACCCGGTTCTTCTGCCACCTAGACTCTGGGTGTTCGTTCCACCCCAGAGGATGAGTGGGCAGAGTCGACGTCGGCTGATGGTGATAGTACCTGGGATAGCGTGCGTGTAGATGGCGGTGCTTGTGAACCGAGGTTACTAGCTTGTTGCTGAAGAGTTGCCGGCAACGAAACAGGTGTTCCGTCGTCGGTCATTGTCATTGGCGAGTCCATAGTGGAACCGGCACGAATTGCAGATGCAATACTCCTCTTCTTCTCCTCGTCCCAGCGGAGTAGTCTCTTTCTCTGAAACCTGCGGCCGCGAAGGTCAATTCTGATATCTCCTTCCAGAGGACCAAGAGTTTGAAGGACTTGGTCTCTCTCGCTCTGTCTGAAGTTCTTTTTCAGGTTCCACTCCGTGATCTTCCTAGTGAACTGCTTCTTCCTGTGGCGCCGAAGTGAATGTTAATGCATGCTTCTGAACATGTGGGTGTCAGGGGATATCGTACGTTGGACGGAAGCCATGTGACTCGGCCAGGACGTCGGCGACATATGCCTGGGTCCTGTTCTCATCGATATACAAACGCTTAATAATAGGCTTGAGCTCCTCCCACCGCTCCCGAGTGAGCTGCGGCACCAGGCCCGAGGAGGAGGCGACTTGCGGGGCCTGCAACTGCAAGGAGGTGCCACTGAGCGGAACCGGAGCCCCGCTCATTTTCGCGTGATCTTGCCCATAACCTCCCGGCACTACCAGGCGTGCCGTGCCGTACGGGTCCATTGCAACTACCAGTTGTACTAAGAGAAGTGTCCGTGAGATGTGGTGTATGGCAGCTACCAATTGGGAGCTGCTAGCCAGAGTCACCTGGACAGTTCCTCAGCAGGCGGGTTCCAGACCTACAAACAGTAGGGAAAGAGCTTGATGATGCGTTCGTAATCGATTAAATTAGCTTGCTCCGTCGTGGATCATGCGAAATCGGCACTCCTGTCTCGCCAATGATTAGACAAGGCCGGATTCATAATCCTGTCGAGAATCGAGATGGTCGAGTTCCGCGAGGTAATGATGGGGTAAGCCGTTGGGTTTGTTCAGTCTCCAGAGGAGCGGTAAATACACACAGGTGGCACCTGTGATGCAACTAAGAACAACACATCCCACTTTCTTATCGCTGTGATTTCACGTTACACAAGAATCAAGAGAGCCTTGGGCAATGGGCAGGGAATGCAGGGAAACTTTGGACGATGGCGACCTGCATGGCTATAGCAAAAGTGTCGCAGTGCATAAGGAATCAAAGTTTCCCTGCATTAGCGCGGCCCCGCCAAGATATCTGCATGTTCAGGGCCCACAACCACGGTGTAAAGCCATTGGTCTGGTGGAATCCCCAAAACTGCCCTGCGTGACGTACCTTTGGCGTTCTCGGGCAACAGGCAGGCTCTCTGAGACGACTTTGCTAAGAAGGTGCAGATACACGTACATTACATGAACAGCAACCTCATACGTAAGGTACGCAGCCCTCCGCGTATTCATTCATCTGCAACTGCAGAACTCGGTCAGCCATGTCCCTGACCCAGCACAACTGTTCAAGTTTGTCGAGGTTAGGCCAAAAGAGCACTTTGTTCTGGTAGAAGAATATCAAGGTACCTACAGACAAAAGACTATATCTGCCCCTGACTCAGAGGCCATCCTCAGCACTGCAGATGTTCAGCACCAGAACGTCAACCGGGCGATTCGCAGTCAACTCCCTTTTTCGCCATTCCAGGCAAGCGCCAACCCAAATCGTCTGCAGGATCACGCATATCAGATCAGTACACGGCAACATGAGGAAAACACTACCCATTCCATCAACCACTGTGGTTGCTTTAGGAGGCAGGCGCTACCTCCTGCGCCCCAAAACCTTTGTTCGTCATCGAGCGAGCGAGCGTGAACAGCCCTTTTGATCATGATTCTAACAAACGACAGATCTCCCTGAAGAACCGTGTCGCCTTCGACCATGATACTGCAAAGCCCACTCTTGTCCTGTCGGTCGACGCGGAGACTTGCTCCGTCGAGAGCATCGTAGAGAAGATACGCTCATTCGACGCCAGCGACGACGTCTTCTGTACCGACTTCCTGACAGACACCCTTGTCTTGCAGTCGCCGCCACTGCCCGACTCCGACCTGCACGCCTTGAAGACCAAGTTGCAGGGTCTTAAGGTCCTCGGACCAGACTCGTGGAAGCTAGAATCTCTGCTGCTCCTATCGCCCTCCCCGGACTCTGAGCCGCTCCCATCCGGACCCTACTTCTTCCGCCAGGACCAGGTCTTCGAGGCATGGAAGTTGTACGACGACAAGCTGGCGGCTTTTCAGACGTGCGTCGTGGCAGACGCCGACAACCCTTACAGGTGTGTTTCACGTGTACATGACCCGAAGACCAGCTCCGCTGACACGGCAGTGCAGTTTCCGCAGCGTCGACACCCTCTCCGAAGACGGCTACTGGAAGTGCGTGGCCGTGCCGAGCCGCCTCTACGCACCCGTCACCGCAGAGCGGCCCCTCGCCGGGACTCGAGTCGCCGTCAAGGACGTCTTCAGGCTGAGCGGCATCAAGGCATCCCTCAACGTCCGCTCCTTCCTCGACACCTACGGCCCGGACACGGAGACGTCCGAGTACGTGAAGAAGCTCATCGACCTCGGGGCCACCATCGTCGGCAAGAGCAAGACGGCTGCTTTTGCCGGCAGCGAGAAGGCGCCCGAGTACTGGATCGACTTCCAGTGTCCGTTCAACCCCCGTGCGGACGGATACCAGGTCCCGTCCGGAAGCACCTCTGGAGGGGCAGCGAGTCTGGCCGGCTATGATTGGCTCGACTTTTCGCTTGGAACTGACAGTGAGCTCGCTCCGGGTCCTACCGTCGCAAGAATGTCACTGATAACGAGTCTGCAGCTTATGGCAGCATCCGAGCACCGGCAGCGGCAAACGGCTTGTACGGTCTGCGTTGCACGGTCAATGAGGCGGCGTCGATGGAGGCGATCTACCCCCAATGCAAGTTAGTTTCTGACCTGTCCTTCCCCTTCTGGTGATAAGAATGCGCTGACCGCTCAGGGAATTCGACACCCTGGGTGTGCTCTCAAGAGACCTAGCCAAGTTTCACGACTTCGCGCGACTCTCGTTCCACAAGACGCTCCCAGACGATGAGAAGGCGAGTAAAGTGCTGCCCCTGACGATGCACGTATCATTTGCTAAGAATTGGTTCTCGCATACAGTTCCCAACAAGAATCATCTGCCCGGATGATTGGTCGTCCAAATGGACTGAACCTCACCATGCAGTGACCGACAGAGCCGTCTCCGCCTTGGAGGCTTTTCTCGGGGTCAAGAGAGAAGTTCTCAAATTCAGTGACGTGTGGGAGAAATCCCCCCCTCCCGAGGCCGACGGGAAGTCGTTCCAGGAGTTCTTCAAGTTTGTGAGTGCTTCTCTAGGCTGGGAGACCTAGAAAGAATCGCGCTGACCCGGCACCATCAAGACCGGATACAACATCTTCTACCACGATGCGTATCATCAGTGGGACCAGTTCCGTCAAGACCACATGGCCAAGTTCGGGACGAAAGAGATCGTGGGTCCCCATACGAGGTTCTGCTGGTGAGTACCCCCCGTCTCTCGTTCGCCAGCCTCGACCTTTTCCTTCTCCCCCTGTCGACCAACGCTAAACGAATGAAGGAACCTCGGCGCCGAGATCACGCCCGAACAGCGCACCAAAGCGCTGTTCGAGCTGAAGATATATCGCGACTGGATGACCACGCACTTCCTGACGCCCGACGCGAGCGGTAGCGGAGGCGGCGGCTCGACCATCATCGTCATCCCCCAAGGCTCGACGGTCCCAGACTACCGAGACGAGATGACGGAAGGCATGAAGCCCAGGGTCGGGCCCGATCCCAACAGCTGGGGCGCCTGGTTGGGCATTCCACAGCTTGTGTTGCCGGGTAAGGACCGACCCCCTTGCGAAAAAGAAAAAGAAAATTGCTCGCTTCTTATGGCTAACAGGTTCTACCGCAGTGGACAACTGTCCGTATGAGTCCAGACTATCGGGTCGCACCGAATACCTCCCCGCTTGTGTCGCCTTTCTCGGCGCCAAAGGTAAGCAGTGTCCAACAACATCAGCTTCTCGGTTGCGGCAAAGGGGACTGACTCCGAATTGCCTACCAGGCAGCGACTTGACTCTCATCAGACTCGCGCTCGAAGCTTTCGGTAAGGCTGGACTGCCTACCGTCCTCCGGACCGGCCAGACTATAATTTAGCTGCGTTTGGAGATCGTGTGCTTGGAACGTATATCATTTACCTGAAGGGAGGTAAGTAAATATTCAAAACGATAAGTCTGCCTTGGGCGAAGTCCGAAGTGTCGCAAAAATGGAGGTGGTCAGGTCCGCGTGGTCCGACAAGAAAATTGACTCTCAGGACTCTGTAGGGTGAACGAGATGTATCCCTTAGAATAGTGATATACACTTGATTCCTCTCAATCAGGGGTTTGGAGTAGTGTGAATTTGATCACTACACTGCGAATGATCTCGTCTGCCGATTAATGTATTGCTCCTGGAGTATTAACAGGTAACGACCTATGATTCCAGAACACCAAAAGGAATAACCCCTTGTGATTGCTAGTCTATCCCAGGCCCCTGAAAGCTCGGTGTCTCCATGGAACTCCGTGGTTGATGCAGAAAAAAGCTTCTCTGTCCCTAGCCAGACGCCTTTTTGGGTGTTGGAATACATGCCATAAAAAGTACCATATCCTCCTCACTGTCACTGTGACCGCAACTAGCAGTCCGCCTTCGATACGCCACTGTGAAACCCCGAGGGAACCCTTCCGCAGGCGACGGGCACTGGCGGCACCAACGCAAATAGAGGAAGCGAACAGAAAAAAGAAACGCAATCAAGTGTAAAGCTGATAGCAACGTAAGAAAAGCAACGAAAGAGCATAGCAACGCCGGAAGCCTAGTATTCGGTCATCAGAATGGAAGAGGGCCGTGACGATGGAAGGTACTTGTCCTCGCCGCCAGCCGCCTATGTCGTTGTGATGACACGAGACTGCGCCAAATAAGGAAAATCGAGACAGGATTGTCGAGCTCCTCTAGCTCTCCGACGACTTGACACCCGTGTTGCCGAAACCACTCAGATTCCAACCATTGTACTTGACTGGTGGCGCACCGGATACGACGGTGGGCGGGATCGCAGGCAAACCATGAGGCGTCTCCTTCTTGATAGGCACAGGAGGAAGGGAGTGGTTCTGTGCGGGCGCAGGAGCAGAAGAAGCAGCAGGCTGAGACTTGGCCTTCTGGTTCGCACTGATCAGACCCTTGTCCTGCAAGTACTTCAGTGTCTGAACGATCGTCAAATCTTCCTGTTCCTTGTCGTTGAGAATCAAACGCTGGCGCAGGGTCATCCGCCCGCCGTTCTCCTCGCGCTCTCGCAGGGCAGCTTCGCGGACAAGAGAATCGTGCACGAACCGGCACTTGCCCTTTTTACCGCACGTGCCTCCTGTGGAGTAGTACTTGCAGTGCTTGGTCGGGTCGGCCCTCTTGGGCGGAGGCGGCAGTTCCTGCTTCGTGGACTGAGCCTCCGGCTGGTCGTCGTCAGAATCGTCAGACGACGAGGAGGAGCTGCTAGCATCCCTCACGTCATCGCCTTCGTCCTGTTGTTCGCGCTTCCGCTTGATTCTGGACTCGACCTTCTCCAGCTTTTCTCGCAGCTTCTCGGCCTTCTTCTGCTCCTTCTCGAGCTGTGCGGCCTTCTCGTCCGCTTCTTTCTTTACAGCCTCTCCGTGCTGGGCCTGCAAAGCTGCCTTCCTCGCTTCGATACGAGCCTGGGTCGGGAAGTTGCGTCGTCTCTCGTCAATCCAGTCAGATACATCCGGCGGGCTGTTGTTATTAGTTAACGCTGTTAAAATTGGGGGGGAAAGCAGAGAAACCACATACTTAATAGCATCATCGCCAAGCTGTTCTGCCAGCTTCGCCTCCTCATTCTCGTTGTCTTCCTCAGACTCATCACCAGGTGTCAAGCCAAGGGTGTTGGTCTTCCGCTTCTTCTTTCTGCCAGCAGATGCAGCATCAGGCTTCTGATGGTGGACAGGAGGCGCCTGGCCCGGAGTCCCACGAGGAGGGCGATTGCGCGCTTTATCGCCGCCAAACTGCGGGCGGTTCTTGAAGCCATCTCTGTGGTTGTTGTGGAATCCTCCACGACCATGCCGCTGAGGCTGACCAGACTGGCCATCAAAGTGAACAGGCTGAGGCGCAGGAACATACGGTGCTGGAGCAGGATACGGTTGGTAAGGAGCAGGAGGATATGGGGAAGGAGCAGCTTGCGGTACAGGGTACGGGTGAGTTGGGTAGCCGTTGCTCACTGGAGCTGGTGGCCCTTGGGGATTGCCATGATCAAAGCCCATGCGGATCGGGGGTCCCATCATCTGCGACTTTGCCCCTCCTCGGTCGTTATATCCACCGCGCCCACCGCGTCCGCCCGACGGATACTGGCCGTGGCCTTGCTGCGGTGGTGGATGAGCGCCCCACTGCTGAGCAGGAGGTGAATGCTGCGACGGAGGTGTTGGGTAGGGCTGATTGTACTGGGGCTGAGCAGGCGGAGCATATGGCTGCTGACCATACGGCTGCTGCTGTGCCTGACCATGTTGCGGTTGCTGTTGTTGTTGCTGTTGTTGCTGCTGTTGATACAGCTGGGGAGCGTAGTTCGGATGGTAGTTCTGGGGTACTATCGGAGCGTGAGGTTGAGGTTGAGCAGCATGCGGCTGACCATGCTCCGGGTGCCACTGCTGCTGCGGAGGATATGCTGGTTGAGGAGGCTGATGAGCACCATATGCTGGTGCGGGCTGCTGTCCGTAAGGCGGCTGCTGTGGGCCGTAAGGGTAAGCAGGGGCGGCACCGTGGTATCCTCCGCGATCTCCCCCGTGCGAGTGTCCGCCTCGACCTCGGCCAGCGCCATGGCTACCACGCTGGGGTTGTTGTTGATAGGATTGTGCGTACTGCTGCTGGTAACCTCCAGGCGATGCCGAGGGCGGAGCTGGAGCGGGTGCCGGGGGTGGCGGCCCGTAATTGTAGGCCATGGCCGCACTATTGAAGCCGAGCAGGCAACTGATGCTGCAGAACTGATAACTATCAACTCTGGTGATGCCGAATGTGGTGATCAGCGGGCTTTACTGGAAGACTTCCAGAAAGCTTATCACTGAACTAATCCGTGGAAGGTCAAAACTGGTTAATTTGCCCACTTCGGACGACGGTCAAGCGAACGAACGAAGGAAATCAGAAACCCGAGGATGAGAATTGCTGGGTTGCTTGTTGGATGCGAAAACGGTGGTCGAGTCCTGAGAACAAGAACGAAAAAACGACGGAGCTTGCAAAGGAAAGAACAGACAAAGTGGAAGCTCTCAAGGTTCCGACAACTGAGTCGGTGTGTGACGACGAGCAGTTTTGTGGTTTGGATGAAGGAGAGAGAGAAAGCGAGATGGAGCGTTGAGGTTGTGACCTGACCGCGACTGAAGTTGTGACGGGGGCCTATTTCGCTAAGCTTCGCGCTAATATTATTAGCCGATGATTAAGCGAGGCTTGGTTCCACTTTCCGGTTCTGATTTCGGGCGGTGAAGTGTTGAGGGCGCTAGCGGTTCCTGACTGTCTTTTGGTTATTGTGGGCAGAATTCGAGTTCCAGCTCTAAGGTAGACAGTGACAACCGAAAATGGCGACTCGAAATGTCTGAGTGAGTTGACGGAATATTCACTTTTTTCTTGTGGACCAAATCTGCGACAGCTGGTCTCATGTCTCGAGCTTGTAGGAAGACCAGGCTCATTGCACAACCCTCTCACTATCTGTCAAGATGTTCATCCTGGTGAGTGCCGGATCCGGATCTTCGCTGCAGAGTTCACGTTTCTAATGTAACACACGCCTGCAAAGACGAAAGTGGCCGACTTGGTCCAGATCACACCGTCAGACTTCAAAAAGAGCAGTCTAGATGCCATTCAGGACAACATCAATGAGAAATATGCCAACAAGGTAAGATTGGGGGCTTCCGCATTCAATATAAGCCTCATCACTAAAGCCATGGTCGAATAGGTCATCCAGAAGATAGGGCTGTGCATATGCCTCTGGGATGTCACCTGGGCAAGCGAGGGTCTCATCGGCCACGGCACAGGCCTCGTCAACGTGAATGTCGAGTTCCGATTAGTTGTCTTCCGGCCCTTCAAGGGAGAGGTCTTACTCGGGCGCATTACAAGCGCAACGCAGGACGGCATCAGTAGTATGTTTGAGCTCATCTTCACTTCTTTCATTGGTTTGCTAACGAGATCTTTGTCACCAAGTCCGAACGGACTTTTTCGACGACATCTTTGTCCCTTTCACAGAGCTGCCCGATGAGGCTACATAGTAAGATCCTTTGTCCCCTGCATCTTATCCTGGCATCTCTGACCTTCCGACCCCAGCGAACCACAAGAAGCTCTATGGGTGTGGCGGGACGAGGACCAAGTCATGTACTATGATATCCACGAGATGGTCCGCTTCCAGGTTGTGACCGAAGAGTGGCACGACCAGACGCCCGAGGGTCCACTGAACATGAGTGAGGAGCTGCCGGATGGACGGGCCATATCGCCCTACCGCATCACGGCGAGCATGAAGGGGTCAGGCCTCGGATGTTGCCTGTGGTGGGACGATTGAGCAACAAGACGTCCCAAAAAAAAAAAACCTGTACTGCACAAAGCAGCTGTCATTTATCTGGCGCTCGGGACACAATGGGACCAGCCATCTTGGAGGCGTTGGCCGGATGTATTCTGGATAGCATAGTGTAATTGGCTTTCATCTATGCTCTGATACCCTCGAGCAATCTCGTCTCGACATCATCAAGGACAGAATAGTGTTCGATGACGGCGAGGTTCTCTGCTTCGGCCTGAAACTGCTTGTCTGGATCGACACCTGGGCCGAACATCTGAGGGGTACCCTGGGCACCCATCTGGTTCATCTGCGCCGCCATTTGACTTGCAGCTGTGGGAATGTTAGCTGGCCCATGGGTTGCAAAGGCTATATCAGAGGCAACTTACCGTTATCACTACCCAGGAGGAAGTTGAACACAGACTGCAGTCCAAAGATACACAAGAAATACCAGCTGATACTGGACATCCAGCGGGGATCCATGTCCCTCGTCGCAACGCCCGCCTGGAGCATACTCTTGAACTTGATGGTCAGGGGGAACGGCAACTTCATGATGACGTAGCCGCTGAAGAAAGCGTTGATCCAGCTCATGATCAGAGTGTTGGGGATGATCATAGCCATCTGGTTCTTCATCATGCCCATCATGCCGTCCATGGCGCTCGGATCACTCAAGGGGTTCGGCGGTGCTTGACCACGCTGATCGGGGTTCTTCAGGAATGCACCGGACTCGAAAGCCGCCGTCAGGGCATCTCGGCGGACGTTGAAGCTGCGCTTCGAGAGGACGTGGTAGTTGTTCCGGAGGTTGATGCCGTGCATCAGCGATCGCTGCTCGCGCATGGTCTTCCGGTCCACCTTCTTCGGGGCCGTGGCCATCATGACGGTTGCGTAGTGTCGGAGGATGCCTGTCAGGACCATGACTACCGTGATGGGCGCGAGGATCCAGTAACTATTTAGATATCGTGGTTAGCAACCTGGAAGTGAGGCTCACGACGTCGGCCAGACCGCCAAATTGTATCTCGAGACATACAACAACTGGGGATCCCTATGGATCGTCTGCACCGGTATTTGCGTCATCTTGACTGTATCTGCGACAAGCAGTGTTTTGGTGCGTGTGAAGTCGAGACGATGGGTTGCGAAAGAGAGATGTCGTCGCAAGCTCCAAGAAGCTCTCGGGGTCAATGCACATCGACCCCTGTCACTCAGAGGCATGGGTCGGTGACTCGGTGGGTCGGCGCTCCGTTTCCGCCGAAACGACACCTTTGCGGTTTGCAGGCACCGTTCGACGAACGTTAAAGCGACGGCTCAGCAACGAACGACGGGAGAGCTGGCCTCAACTCCGACTACACATCCAGTCGACTTGATCTGGAGCTACGAGGCCGAGGGTTCCAAAAGTCAATATGGCGTCACAAGAAAAGATCACGGTATACAACCTTGCAGGTAATCCAGCCGCATCTACCCTAACAGTCTCCTCGACTACCAGCCCAGACACGGTGCTAACTTCAGTCCATGCAGACCTCAAGAACACCTCCGATGACACCATCCCAGTCTACCTCAACAGCCTCAAGTTCAAACAGTCGCACCGCCTGACCGACGTCCGGCTGGCGTTGGGCTACTCCGCCCTGATCGTCGCCGGCGCCTGCTTCGCTTGGGACTACAAGCTCGGCTTCGACAGCACAAAGTACTACACCGCGGCGGCGGTGGCGCTCTACACCGTCCTCAACACGGCCCTGACGCTGTGGATATGGAAGAAGGAGAAGGGCGTCGTGTACGTCGGCACCGCGCCTAGCGGAGAGACCGTATGTCGCCCACCTCCGTCTCCCCTTTGCACCTCTTCGCGACAAAAGCCAACACCAGTTCTCTCTGGCTGACTGACATGACCACAGATAACAATCGCCACCTCCACCCGCAAGTACATACCCGAGTACCACCTCACTATAACCATCCAGCCCAAGTCCACCTCCGCCAAAGCCGAGACCTTCACCGTCACCCGCTCCTTCACCGAGTGGTTCGACGCCGCGGGCCGCTTCGTCCCGGCCCCCTTCCAGACCGTGCTGGCGACGTCGATACCGGCCGTCGGAAGGCTGGATCCCAAGCGCGTTGTCGCACCCGCACCCGCCGCCGACAAGACCAATAGCAGCCGGTATACGGCCGAGATGCTCGATGCGCTCTCGGCTGCGACTAGTTCGGAGATGGCGAGCGGGACGGACGTTGCTGTGGCTGCCAGTGGGGGGAAGAAGGGGAAGAGGAGGGGGAAGGCGTAGGGTGTAGGGGCTGTCGGTTATTGAGTGAGGAAGGCAGTGAGGAGGAGTCAGCTGCGTCGGCGCTGGGCTGTATTATGGGCTTGAGGTCTGAGTCTTCTGCAAAAGCATGTATGGTATGGTTTAGCTACTGCCAACAATTTGACTACATTGGACGTGCTACTGTTACAAGTACGAGTCTGCTCTTCTGCGATGCGAAGAGTGACACAAACTACAGCATAGGTTGACTCTTATTCTCCAATCCATGGCAATGTCACGTCATTCACAGGACGTAGCAGGCCGATTGACTTCATTAAAACATCGATTCATTGAGGCCAAGGGTATCTTGCGGTTCCCAACCGAAGGAGCGAGGTGCCCGAGCTGAAGCTGAGGTACAACACATATCAACTCCCCATCTGGGAGGAACCGTGGGTAAGGTAGGTAACTTGTACAACAACTGCCATCGTAACTCCGACACATGCAAAGACCCCCCCCCCCTTGGAAATGCACCTCCAGTTATCCAGCCATCCAGTCATGAAAATCATTCCAAGCTTGAATAGCCTTCAACAACAAACGGCACATTGAAAATCACACACACCCTTCGGTGAATGAAGACATGCAGTCTGAAAGAAAACAGACAACAAAGCCGACATAACGCACCCTTCACACCACTCCACCCTCACCCTCCTCGAGGAGGTGGCAACAAAAAACACCGCAATGCACTATCCCCAGCTCACAAGAGTGAATGAAGCATCAGCCCTCAGCCCTCAGCCCTCAGCCCTCAGGCTAGTCCAAACCAGCCCTCTCTCGCCTCGACCGCGACGCGTCTCAACTCCCGCACGGGATCGCCACAGCACGAGTCGAGGAACTGGTTCATTGATCCTCTAAATGGCATGATGTAACGTTCCTCATACTTGTGCGGGATGTCTCCCAACACCTCCAACACTGCCTTTCGGCAGCCCGCGTACCTCTGGTACAACTGCTTGTCCAGTCGGCTGGGAGGTATTGCGCGAGGAGGGCTCGAAATAGAGCTCGGATCCACAGGCTCCTCGTCCTCGCCCAGATTAATCAGAAACTCGTCACGTGAATGATATTGGTTGCGGGTTTCAACTGAGGCGAGTTCTCTGAAGTACAGACCCGGCCAATCCGTCCTCGGCCGGGCATGCGGGTCGTCGCCTGTCTCCAGGTTGACGCGGTACAGCTGCGTCAGAGCGGCGATGATGGCGCGCAGATGGTGCTTGAGCGCCGCGGGGTCGTTGTGCATGATCTCCCGCAGAAGGCTCAGGGCCACTTCGATGTGGTGGATTTTGTCGTTCTCGCCGTTTGACAGGACCGCCAGGATCATGGACAAGAGCGGCTCGATGTCGGACTCGTAGATTGCGAAGGAGCAGTGGTCGAGAACGGACAAGATAGCGGCGGTGTAATGCTCGGCCGATGTCTTGGCGTCCTCGCTGGCCGAAGGAGCGGGCACCGCAAGCGAGTACATAGGCTTGACGAGGTGTGCGTACGTCCATTGCTTGAAGAGTGGTTTGACCACGGCATGCAGTCCGGTTAGCAGATACTCGTTCTCGTCGAAAACTATGCCAAGCTCCTCGGCCAGGGTCTCGCCGACAGAATTTGGCAAGCCGATGACCTTGTGGACGAGGGGGATCAGGGGCAGGAGCGCTTTCTCCTGACGGGGCACGGCGCCAACGAGGATGGAGAGGACTCGTTCAATGTCAATCCCGACCTCTGCATTCTCGGTGTCGTAAGAAGCCATGTTTTGCTCGATGCGGCTTTGCCAGAATTGCACCACCTCCGCGAAGTCGAAGGCTGACGGCGATGATTTGTACTTGTTGGCAAGGAGGGCTACGATCCACGCCTGTCCCTTGCTGATATTGGCACTCAGGGGGTAGGTATCGTTGCATAGCAGGGTTTGGGCAATGCCGTCCCGGTCATACTGGATTTGGTCAGCACGTCATTTCATCACCCTGTTGGGCTAGTACTTACAAGGTCCGTCATGGCATCTGGCCACAAGCCCTTGAGAATGCTCAGCGTGAGTAGATCCAAGGCGCCTTCCTCCTCCACGCGCCAGTACGGCGCCGTGACCTTGCAGTCACTGAACAGCCGGAAGGCTTCTGTAGGCAGTTTGTAGAACAGCTGGGAACGTGCGTCCAGGGCCTTGATGGTCATCGGAGCCATTCTCTCGATGTGTTCCAAGATGGCTCTGCGTCGCTTCTCCGAATAACTCGCAATCTCATCTGCAAGACCTAGAACCATGTTGCCCTCTGAGTCGTGGGTCTCCTTGGTGAAGCGACGGAAGAGGTAGCGGACAATAAAGAGACTCAGACGAATACAGTCGGTGAATATGGGTAGATAATTGGGTCCCGCCAGACGGTCCTGTGTAGGGGTTGCAACAGCCCGTGTGTCATCCACTGTGTTAGGCTGCCTCGGAGCAGGGACGTCAGGGGACTGGAAGGTGCGAAGCAGGCATAGCCATTCCAGTGGAATCTCTTTGCCAGCGGTGACTCGTTTGACTTCTCTCTCCCAGTCAAGAGAGTCTTCGCCGTCCGGATGGAGGTTCACCACCTGAAATACTTCGCCCCCGCAGGCATCCCGGAAAAAGCACATTGAGTGGTGCAGGCCGGCTACCATGAGCTTTACGACACGAGAGTCAGCTCCATTGGCCAAGAATGACTCTGTGAGCTGCAGTAAGGCGCCGTTCCAGTTCAAGAAGTGGTGCAACGATGAGTAGTTCTTGTTGGCCGAAGTGAGAGCAATCTCTTGAGGGACCTGAGAACAGCCTATGAACGACACTTGGGCAATGACTTGCCATAAGTGATTGATGGAGCGTCTCGAAGGACTCTTCCAGTCTCGGTCGGAGATGGTATCTGTGGTGGCAGCCACGATCATCTGGAATCCATCCATGTAGTGCGTCACCACGGTAGAGAGCGCTTCCTGAATGCCGATGTCAACAGCTGGAATCATTGTTGCTGCATCCCTTGGGCTCAGGGTGAGTGGGATGAGAAGTCGATGGGTGAACAGCGAGCATATCTCCTTGCAGACATCGACAGAGCACAGGAGTGACCTCTTTCCGTCAGGCAGGACAATTTCTTGCGCCACCAACATTGCAACACCACCCGTAATGGCCCTGAGAATGTCGAGCTGGGGGCCCCCTTCGTTGACGACGTTGTTCTGCCACAACTGCAAGTAGACCTTGTGGAACAAGTTCTGGAAGTGGGTGGCCGACTTCGCCGCGAGTAGTGTTTCGTCATCGGGATGGAGGTGCACCAGAGCCTGTCTGGCATTGAGGATCGCGAAGAGAAGATCTAGCAGGTCTCTCGTATATGTGGCATAGGTTGCTGACTTGAACTGAGGGATCTTCTGAACCACCGAGTCAACCAGCTTGGGGCTGTGCGAGACAAAGGCCTGTGGACTGGAGCTGATAACTGCCAGGCAGATTTGGCCAGCCGGCTTGACGAAGTCTGGTTCTGATAGATCATCAAGCGAGTCTCTGAGCACCATATTGACGTAGTCGTTCAGCTGGGGCTTGTCGTCCTGGAACTTCACGGCAATGGCGCGCAGCACCGAAGTGGCGCTCTGCACCGTCTCGGCCACTTCACCGTTGCGGACCTCGTATTTCAGCGAGTTCCATATCGAGGGAATGAAAGGAATAAGCCCAATGGTGGTATCTCTGTAGCGCTCGATGCAAGCTTCCATTGTCATGAGGATGTCATTCTGTAACCATCAGCACTCACTCTTCGGGACATGTTACAGTATGATTGCATACCTTGACTGTGACTTTCATAGAATCGCCCTTGTCGAGCCGCTGTAGGAGGTAAGGGAAAGTAAGGCGCGCGAGGCGGTGGTGGGCTGAGAAGCATCTCCGTAAGGCACTCTTGAGGTCTTCTGGCGTAACACCAATGGGCGTAGTGGACTCGCGAAGTGTGATGGGAAAATAGTTGGAGAAGGCCTTGAAGATCTCGTTGGTGATCTCGTCAGACGGAGTATACGCGGCAGCAACGGTCGCCATGATCTCGAACCAGACCAGCAGATTCTTGGGGTCTCTCTCATGCTGGCACATGCTGAGCAGATCCAGTACGAAGCCGCCCGAGCCATTATACTTGGACTGGAGCTGTGTAGCAACTGGCACGTCTTGAATAAGGCGCAGCAGTAGGTGATACACCTCTAGCCGAGTGGCTGCGGTCTGTAACCGGAAGTCCTCCTTCATCTTCGAGACATCCTCGATAATCTTGACGCCCGCTGCGGGCTCGAAATTCCTTGCATCGACGAGCTGGTTGAGGGCCTTGGCCGCCGGGGCGATGCCTGCCTTGTGATCGTTGCTGAACATGGAGCCGAAAAAGGCGATGAGGAGGTTGATTTGGTCGGCTTTGAGAAGATCTTTGTTGAGAACTTCGAGGGTGGCGGCGAGGAAGCCAATGGCCTTGGCCCGCGTGATGGCATTGCCGCTCTCTTCCTCTTCCTTTCCCGGATCGGCACCGCGGTTGTCGACGAGGCCTGGGGCAATCCACAGCTTGATAGAGGCCGCCCAGTTTCCGACGGCATTGCGGCTGGCTCCGGCATCTTCGATAGCTGGGTTGGTTGGTGTTAGCGAAGAGTTTCCGTCAGTGACGACGATGGCAAAACTGCAGAGCAAGCAGAAATGATAGAGGAAGAGGCAAGCATCAGAACATCAACTGCCAAGCAATTGTACAGCTGTACTGCCCGCGTATGCTATCCTCAAGGTCTTGAGCCATTGCATTGGAAGCAGAAGCTTGGCTAGAGTCTGGCTAGAGTCGAGTTCCTCTACGCGGGGCCACAGCCAAAGGGCAGTATCTGCCCAATGTTTATGACGCCTGTCGCGGCGCAGACAGGGACAAAAGTTGCGAAGAAGCAAAGTAAGAGTTTAGAGTAAAGAAGAAGCAAACCTTTTGCGGCTTTCGCAGCTAGGTCCCGCATGACGACCTCATCGTCCAGCACCACATACTGCAGCGCCAGATCGTCAAAGCTCGAGGTAGCCATGGCGGAGTGAAGGCTCGCAGACCCGCGCGGGGCTGCCGAATTAGGGAAGGACCGCTTTAACTCGCAGATGAATTCTGTGCCGATAGAGGCTATTGGATAACCTGTAAGTTGCGACGTGAAGTGAGGCAATAGAACTAGGGGTCGTAGTGACAACGCGGCGCAACTCTGTTGAGTAGTGAATGCCAACTTTTGGTGAAGTGAATGATATTTGGTCCGAAGCGCGGCCTTCTGCCCCTCCAAGAAAACAAATCCCTTATCGTGGTGATCGATATGACGGAATCTACGCGATAAGCTACATGTATACAGCGCTAATAAGGCGCTAAACTACAATAAGCAAGAGGGGCAATTACTGTCAGGGCCATCGGAGTGGCTGCCGCAATTGCCATCATTGGAGAACTGGCTGGAGTTCAAAATTTTATACCGGCAGTATTCCGGGGCGAGTCATTGCGGTTCCTTTATAAGCTGCTTGCTACCCTCCGGTGTCCGGAAGAACACAAGTGAATTGACCCTGCATATGGCTCTCTTGTAACTACACGTATACCTCTCTGTTGACTATCTAGAGAGTCAGATATCTGACACTTTACCTAACGCTGTCTGATCGATACACCACATCAGGTCGCATAGACTTAGTAGCTGATTGTTCCTGCATCGCAACTTTTCAGTGGGGCAATAGTAAAAAGTTTGAGGGGACAATCCGCTGTAAGTACTCATTGCGACTCCCTCCTTTTGTAAGATGAGATCGCAACAAACAGACTCTCATGACGGGAGCCACTTTGGCCATACAAAGACTCGAATTGAAGGCCCATGAGGACTAGATTTGCTAATACACTTCTTAGACAAGTCAGGTGTCTTGAAACAAGTGGTATCCTAGGATCCAACAAGAGTCCACTTCGGCACTGCTTGCGCACCATGTCGTCCTCAGATGTGCCCAAGACCTGCAAGGTCATTCTGGCAGACACCATCGCAAAGAAGCTCCTGCAAGAGGTGCATGACACCCTCGCAGAGATACAAGGGAAGGATGCTGTGAAGCCGTGTCTGGCTGCCTTCCTCGCAAACGACGACCCGGCTGCTGTAAAGTACGCTGAATGGTCTAAGAAGACGTGTGAAGAGAAGTAAGTCAATTGACAGATTTGCTGAATTGCTACCGAGGAAAGAAGTTACCTTTCTCCATTCCCCTCGCCATTCTGCCAATGGAACAAAGGAGCTGATACACTGACCAGCGGCTTCACCTTCGACCTCCGCATATCCGACAAGGAGACGCTAGAAGAAGACATAATGGCCGCCAATGATGATGACTCTGTCGACGGCATCATCGTGTACTACCCCATCTTCCCCGGCAACGTGCAGCACGACAAGTACATCCAAGAGACCGTCTCACTCTCAAAGGACGTGGAAGGTCTCTGCCACAAGCACCTGTACAACATGTACCACAACATCCGTTTCCTCGACCCGCCCGCAAACACCAAGAAGTCACTCCTGCCCTGTACCCCCCTCGCCGTGGTCAAGATCCTGGAGTACCTGAGCATCTACAACCCCATCCTGGCCTACGGCAACCGTCTATTCGGCAAGACCATATGCGTCATCAACCGCAGCGAGGTCAACGGACGGCCGCTCGCGGCCCTCCTGGCCAACGACGGCGCCACCGTGTACAGCGTCGACCTCACCGGCGTGCAAGTGTTCACCCGCGGGCAGGGTATCAAGCAGCCACGACACCAGGTGCACGAGAAGGAGGGTTGGGGCCTGGAGCAGGTCCTCCCGCTCTGCGATGTGGTCATTGGCGGCGTGCCGAGCGACAACTTCAAGGTCCCGACGGAGCTGATCCGTGACGGCGCCGTTTGTATCAACTTCTCGAGTTTTAGGAACTTTGACGGCCCGGCCGTGAAGGAGAAGGCGAGTATATACATTCCCAGCGTGGGCAAGGTTACTATTGCCGTCTTGTTGAGGAACCTGGTGGTAAGTTTTTCTGCTTCCTGTTGTGATATCTATGACGTGCTGACGCTCGGTTCTGCAGAGGTTGATAGCCAACCGGACACAGCCGGACCAAGACTCGGCCAAAGCAAGGGCTAGGAGCGACGCGTTCCTAGATGGTTAAAGACTAGATGGACCATGTCTTGATAGATTTCGGGTCTTTCACAGGTCTCTTTGATTGTTCGCGAAGAGACTTCTTGGTTCTTAAAAGGCTATGTCATGCGCATATACAAAAGGATAGAATCATCCGCGGTATGAATACAGACAGTCCGTCATCGGCCAGCGGTAACACCTGCTGCTGCCTGGGAATCTGCTCTGTATTTTTGACCTTTTATACCAATTCCTTTTTTCTACTCAAGCCCTGCGTTATCTTTCCTATTGCAGCTTGGCCCTGACAACCTGGAGTTGTGGGAAACTTTCGTCTGTGCCGTCGCAATAGCTCACAGGAGCGCCGCCTGAGACGTGGGGTGGACTTGGCGGATGGTGTCCGGTGTCACGGCACGATGTGCTCGTCATTTCCAAAGCCATGGCGTGGTGTTCCGTTTTCTTCGGGCTATTTGAACCGCGAGGATTCGTTGCCAGTTTCAAGTGAGCAGGCGTGAAGAAGTCCATGACATTTCAAAGTCCTCCCATTCCAGCATCTCTGCGAGAAATCGATATCGGGGCCAGATGAGCAGAATTGTGGTGCTTGAGGATGGCAACTTGCAGGTGAGGCTGGAGTCCATATCTTGACCTCGGCCCCCAACCGACACCGAGGAGCCTCAGTTCGCGTCCGTTCGATCCCCATGGCTCCGGTATATATTGCCCATGGAGAAAATGCAGCTTTCCAAGACCCGGCTTTAAGTTGCCCATGCAGGACGTGACAGATAGCCGATGCAAGACCCAACCGCGGTGTGGGTGTGACGGACGCCTCTGGAGCTTGCGAAGCTAAATATACACACCATATCGTCCCCAACAGCTTGGTCCGTCGACCTAGTTCCGGAGGCATCAATATGTTCGCTTTCTTATTCAATCTAACCTGCAGGACGAGACTATCTGATTGGCGCCACTCGGGTCCGAGCTGCCTAAAGTCCCGGCCGCGTCAGTGTACCCCTTTTGCGAAGTCGCTCTCACACCTGCTAGACGAAATACAGGCAATCCGCAAAACCCAGACAGCTCGCAGAGAGATAGATGCCATTTGAGAATCGGATCCGAGCTTGAGGAAGCTTTGAACGGTCTGTCGGACGTCCGTGACGTGGTTTATTAACCCAAGCCCGGACTTCGCTGGATAAATGCATGGACAATATGAGACCGTGGGAGTCGCTCCGTTGAACTGGAAAACCGGCACCGATAGAGAGTCAAGAAAACAAAGCTGAATAGCTATGCGATGGAGATGGTGAGACCGGCGCACACTTATAAAGTGAGGGAGAGGGCGAGCCCGAAGCTCTGAGTTCGCTGATCTTCAACCGTCATCACTGGGGGCACACCGCACACAACAACCACCTATCAGGCATTCAAGATGCTCTTCTCAACAATTATCGCCGCGGCAACTCTCGCCAGCTCCGCACTGGCCTTGCCCTCCCTCACGGAGCGCCAGACCGCGACCACGTGCATCACCAAAGCCGAGGCCACGACCATCGTGGGCATCTACCAGCAGCTGATCGCCAACTACAGCGACGCGCTGGCCACGCAGTACTGCAGCGAGGACTTCGCCGACTACTCGGACAGCATCAACACATTCCTCAACCAGCCGCTCGGCGGCCCCACGTTCGCGACCAAGAAGATCTTCATGGACGCGCAGGAGCTCAACCCGCCCTTCCCGCTGGTGGTCGACAGCATCGACGCCGTCGACTGCACCTTTGTCACGCTGCGCTGGCACGCCACCTTCGGCGAGGCCATGAAGCCCAGCAAGGGCATCACGGTGCTCGAGCTGACCAAGGCGTCTGGCGCGTGGCAGATCAAGCTCATCGACACCGAGTTCAATGCGCTCACGTGGCTGCTGGACATGGGCGGGAGCTACATCTGGGAGGGGTCGACTTACAGCCCTACCGGTGTCACGCCTGCGCCTGCAACTCCGTAGGAGGCTAATTGTGGCCTAGCGCGCGGATATGGACAGGGAGCGATTATTTGCTAGTGGTTAGCGAGACCGGGCCCCTGGATAAAGAGAAGTGAGGGACATGGCACAAAGGCACAAAGGCACAAAGGCACACCGGTACTGGGTAGGGAATCAGCTGTATATGGCTTGGCGACCCGACGCTTCTGGGAGTACATAGTAGCTTCAACCAATGATGAGAACAGTTTCCCGACTCGCATTCTGGCACTGCAGTCTACTCGAGTTCACTCCCGTGATCGCGACTAATCTATCGGCAGATCAGGAACGAGTCGTGCAGGTCTCAACCAGGGACAGGTCATTTGCCAGGAATGAGCTCTTTTGCTGTCCAAACAAGAGAAACTCGTCAGCTCAATGGTACACGAGATGCGTTTTTTGGCCTCGAGCCGTGACAATGACCTCGAGCCATGACAATATCCTCGAGTCGCCAAAGGGAAGACATGGCCATTGTGGTAGAATAGTACCAGGAGCACACGGGCTTTGTAGTAGCACATTGCCAGGAGAATACGAGCTTTGTGGCAGAACAGAGCCATTGTCTCTATGTGCTCGACGACGAGCACTCGTCGGCCCTCCCTGGACTATATCGAGAGCAGGAAGTCCCCGATAATCTCCCTCGAACTCTCCTCCACCAGACTCGCACTCACAACCACACTCGCACTCATACAAAAACAACTCACCAACCTCCCTCCAACTCTCACACAAACCACAACCCACTCAACCCCCCAACCACCACCACAATGGTCTCCACTAGAAAGCGTAAGTACTCGGAGGACGACGATGGGCAGGCTCCCATCACCCCCCCTGACACCACCGCTAAGCGGGTAAAGATCCAGGATGACGGCAACGGCAACGACGCCCCTGCTATCCCAACCCCTAAAACCCCCTCCAAGAAGAAGAGCAAGAAGTCCTCCTCCACCCCTAAGAAGAAGAAGAACACCCCATCCCCGTCCCCGCCCCCGGCCCCTGCGCCGCCCGCGCCGCTTCCGCACACCGTCCTCAAGCGTGGCCACAAGTGGGAGCTCTTCCTCGGCCGCGAGATCCGCGACGACGAGATCGGCGTGACCGACGAGCTGCTTGCGAAGTTCCTCGACGTCGAGGTGGCTTCGCGCTTCCCCAATGGATCGACCGTCTCGGCCTGCACGGGCCGGTGGGCGCGCGGCAACGACGTGGTCCGGGAAGGCACCGCTCTTGTCGTCCTTGTTGACTTTGAGGAGAACGACTTCAACAAGGTGCAGGCGTATCGGGACTTGGTTGCTGACCTTGCGCGCACGTATAGGGACCGGTTTTACCAGGATGCGGTGCTGATGTGCGAGACTGAGATCTTGATGGACTTGATCTAGGTTTGATATCAGACCTCAGGTGAGTTTTCCATCCTTCTCGCATGTTTGGACTGATGGGGTGAGCTTAGGGCTACATCTGGATCATCTAGACTGGCAGGTGAGTTTTCCTCTTTTTCTCCCCATCTTTCCCCCCCCTTCTTATCTCCTTGATACTTGGCTAGGCAGGACCAGTAAGTTCGAGATAAGCAAGGGACTGAACACAAGAAGGGTTTGGCGTTCCGGTTGGATAAGTTTATTGGAAAGCATAGAAAGGTAAGTTGACGTTCGGCGCGAATAATAAAAAAAAAAGTTTCCTTACTGCAAGTCCCATTATGTCCCAGTGATGCTGTTCGTGATACACACATGAGAGTAATGTCTTTGAACCTCTTGTGAAAAAGTAAAGTGTGCAAAATGTAGACCGTGCAGAACATATCCATAGTAGAGTCGAGGACAGCAAAGGTACGGATCACCGACGACTTATCTCAACCACAGGAAGTGGCCCTTGATTCAGCTATGGCTAACTACCAGTCCCTACCACCTCCATCACGCAGTATCGAAATGACACCCTGTGCTAACCATTATCATCCACCTCTTTGAACGAGGCAGACAGCCGACCTCGCGATCGCCCTTCTGCGCCCTCCCCCAACTTCACTATCCAGGCCCTCTCGAAAAAAGTGTCCCACATGATCGGCGGCCTAGACTATTGTAGGGGAAAAAAGAAAAAGATGTTGAAGTTCTTTTTGTGTTTTCCCCATCCTCTAAAACGCCGATGCTTTGTTTGGTTTGTGTGTCAAATGCTCTGCCCCATGGGGTATCGCCAAAACAGAATGCAACTGTTCGGGGCCTGTTTTTTTCTCTGGTCTTGGGCTCGTATAGTCGTGTTGCGTCTTTGTTGAAAGACGCCGACCCCCGGGCCTGCCTGTAACTACCAGGGTTGTTGTATCCATACCGCCAGTACCAAAAACGGAAAAACCGAAGAGAGAACCTCCATGGACTCTATGTCGTAAGGGTAGTGACTTTTCTCCATATGAGTGTTAATGGCTCTCTGTGAAAAGAAATAAAAACAAGTCGACCGTTGCGGTTGCCAAAAAAAAAAAACGGAAGAAAAAAAAACGTAAACGCGTGAGTGGATATATGCTTCTCCGAACCAGGTTTGTTGAGAACCGTACGCCTGTAAGTTTACCCTGCCCATATAATAAAAATGCGTAAACAGATCCGACAAAAAGAAAACCAACACGAAGACAATCCTTGAGCATGAGACGCGACACCACCGGCGAGCAGAAGTTGAATCTCTCGCGGTGTACATGTGTCGCACAATCAGGACTCAATCAGGACTAGTCTCCGTCTAGAACTTGAGAGCCTTGGGCTTCTCCCAGCTGAAGCTCTGGTTGGTGCCGAAGTGGCCGTTCTTGGCGGTCTGGAGGTAGATGGGCTTGGCGAGGTCGAGCTCCTTAACAATGACACCGGGGCGCAGGTCGAAGTTGGCACGGATGATCTCGACGAGCTCCTCCGAGTTCTTCTCGGACGTGCCGTAAGTGTCGACGTAGATCGACAGGGGCTCGGCGACACCGATGGCGTACGAGAGCTGGACGAGGGCACGGCGGGCAAGGCCGGCGGCGACGAGGGACTTGGCGATCCAGCGGCCGACGTACGCGGCGGACCGATCAACCTTGGAGAAGTCCTTGCCGGAGAAGGCACCGCCGCCGTGGGCACCCCAGCCACCGTAGGTGTCGACGATGATCTTACGGCCGGTCAGACCGGCGTCACCCTGGGGACCACCGATGATGAAGAGGCCGGAGGGTTGGATCTGCGCCGGTTAGCGAGTGTCCAACGAACCATATCAGAATAATCTGCGGGTCTGACTACTTACGTGGTAGATGGTCTTCTCATCAATGTACTTAGCAGGGATGGTAGCCAGAATGATCTTCTCCTTGATCTCCTTGCGCAGCTGCTCGGTGGTGATGTCCTCGCTGTGCTGGGCAGACACGACGACGGTGTGGACGCGCAGGGGCACGACGGCACCGTTGTCGTGCTTGTACTCGATCGTGACCTGGGTCTTGGTGTCCGGGCGGAGCCACGGCAGAGAGCCGTCGCGGCGGGCAGCGGACATGGCAGCGTTGAGCTTGTGGGCGAAGAGGAGGGTCAGGGGGAAGAGCTCGGGGGTCTCGTCGGTGGCATAGCCGAACATGATGCCCTGGTCACCGGCGCCGATGTTCTCGAGGCGGTCGTCGAGGTTGAGGCCCTGGGCGATGTCGGGGGACTGCTCCTCGATGGCGACGAGCAGGTTGAAGGTCTTGTAGTCAAAGCCCTTGGACGAGTCATCGTAGCCGATGCCCTTGATGGTGTTGCGGACAACCTTCTGGTAGTCGATCTTGGCCTTGGTGGAGATCTCGCCAAAGATCATGACCATGCCGGTCTTGGTGGCGGTCTCGCAAGCCACCTTGGACATGGGGTCCTCGGCCAAGCAGGCGTCCAGGATGGAGTCGGAGACCTGATCGGCAATCTTGTCGGGATGGCCCTCACCTACAGACTCGGACTAGAATACGAGAGCGCGGTCAGTACGGCCACTGCATAGCATAAATTCCCGAATGCGGGGCATCGCGGTAGGGGCCGTTCGGCGACTTACGGTGAAGAGGAAGTGGCCCTCGTTGTAGTGCTTCCAACCGCTGACATTGACGCCATTGAGGGGCGTGCTGGTTCCGTTGGTGGCCATTGTGACTGAGAGGATGGGTCAAACGAGAGATTACGGCTGGTCTGGTGGAAAGTTCGGACAGATAAAAGCACCTAGAGGGGGAAGAAAGTCAGGTATATGTTAGTTTCTCGGCGTGATGATTGCGGGAACTTTGCGGTACAGCCTGTAAAAGTCTGGAAGATGCGAGGCAGAACGAACCGTTAATGGAGAAGCAACTTCGAGTCTGGGGAAGAGTCCTTGATAAAGGAGACAAGGGAGAAAGCAAAGGGATGATGGGGGAACGGACGTTGAGGGAAGGGGAGCAACAAAGTGGTTGGGTCGTGAAATTAGTATTTATGAGAGGAATTTTCCACTGAGACCGCATCCCTCCGGGTCTCCCACCGCTACGTTCTCCCTACCTTTTACTGTCTGTCAACTGGCACAACCGCTGGCAGAAATTTAGGGTCCGAGTGGCCGAAAGCCGGATCCACCCTGCCGGTGGTACAGAAGAACCCCTGACAGCTGGGTGCCACTGACTTTCTGTTATGACACCTTTTGTATGGCCGCAGAGGTAGCCAGTACTTCACCCCGTCCAGTGTCGCCCAAAATTTGCTGGATTGCGCCATCTGTTGCCAATCCCTTCCGAGCTCACCGCCCATCGCGATAAGGCCGCTGGCCTACACGTGTACCCGTACCGCTACAGCAGACCAGTGTCGGACCTGAAATTCCCCCACTACTGAGGGGTAAATCATGAAAAGAAAAAGAAAAAAAAGTTTAGCTCCCCTTCGGCACATCATCTCGACCCCGAAGGCGATAAGCTGAGTAGCTTAGGTAGTGTACCTAATCTAAGTAAGGCTGACAGAAAAATAAAAAAGATATCACAGCCTTACTCGTTATCCTGTGATTACCTATCTATCCTCTCGAAGGTTTTGATTTGCTTCCTCCACAAACCACTTCCCAATCGATAAAATGGGTAGCAAGTTTGGAACCCTGGTGTTAGGCCCCGCTGGTGCTGGCAAGGTCCGTACCTATCCTCCTCTTTCCATCCTGAACCGTCTTGGTTGCGCTGTGAACTAAGCTGTCGCCTCATCTGAAACCACAGTCTACCTTTTGCGCTTCTCTCATCACGCATCTCCAACTGAACCGACGATCCTGCTTCTACGTCAACCTCGACCCCGCCGCCGAGAGCTTCGAGCACCAGCCGGACCTCGACATCAAGGACCTGATCTCGCTCGAGGATGTCATGGAAGAGATGGGCCTCGGCCCCAACGGCGGGCTGATCTACTGCTTCGAGTTCCTGATGGAGAACCTCGACTGGCTGACCGAGGCCCTGGACTCGCTGACGGAGGAGTACCTCATCATCTTCGACATGCCGGGCCAGATCGAGCTGTACACGCACATCCCCATCCTGCCCGCGCTGGTCCGGTTCCTGGGGCGCCCGGGGTCGCTGGACATCCGGCTGTGCGCCGTGTACCTGCTCGAGGCCACCTTCATCGTGGACCGCGCCAAGTTCTTCTCGGGCACGCTGAGCGCCATGAGCGCCATGATACTGCTCGAGATGCCGCACATCAACGTCCTGAGCAAGATGGACCTGATCAAGGGCCAGGTGCGCAAGAAGGACCTGAAGAAGTTCATCACGCCCGACACGACCCTGATCGAGGAGGACCCGGAGATCGTGGCCCGGCGGAAGGCCGGCGAGAACGTCGAGGAGGAGGTGGCCGACCCCCAGGACACGGGCGCGCTGATGAAGGGCGCGAGCTTCAGGCGGCTGAACACGGCTGTGGCGAGCCTGATCGAGAACTTCAGCATGGTGAGCTACCTCAAGCTCGACTCCTCCGACGAGGACAGCGTCGCTGCTATTCTGAGCTACATCGATGATATGATCCAGTATCACGAAGCGCAGGAACCGAAAGAGATCAAGGACGAGGACGGCGGCTACGACGCGGAAGAGTAGTGCGGTCGAAGATTGTACTGTACGATTTATGACGGTGGCGGAGGTCGTCTGTATTTTGTCCACAATTGTCGAGGAATTTGGGTCAGGTACTGCATAGCGTGGGCGTTGGGAGTCTTTAAAGACTGGTATTGATATTGCATTATTCTTGATTTCTGCACGGCTCGTCGTTTTCCGAAACCGTGACACGAGCCTTCGCGGCGAAACACCTAACTCCAAACCTTGTAGATAAGACCCATTCCACCAATAACCAGCGGATCCCCTAACGCCAAACGTAAACCCTTCTGTATACATATTGCGACTCGTACAAACCTTGCCTGGTCCATTACCGATTCCTCCAACCCCCAGCCCCAGCCCCAGCCCCAGCCTGCGGGCTAGAGTACCCACCCCTCGTCTGCTGTCCCTGCTGCTCGTACTTCTGGTACTCGCTCATCCAGACATCCTTCACCCAGCCACCATACTTCAGCAGCGTCGCCCCCCCGGCCACGACATCCGACCAGCTGGCCTCCAGCCCCCGCTGCCAGACCGACGCCGCCAGCGCCACGAGCCCGGCGTAGAACACCATGCGAAACGCTATGCGCGTCCAGAAGACCAGCGCCCTCCGCAGCCAGCTGAGGACCTGGAAGACGAGCACGAGGATCAGGCAGAAGAAGCCCAGCACGACGATGTCGGGGCTGCTGTAGAGGGCTTGGGTGAGGCGGTCGAGCAGGGGCGCGAGGACGGGCGCCATGGCGCCGAGGGCTTTCTGGAGGGTCGCGGAGAGCTGTTGCTTTATGACTGCCGGGGCCGAGTCGGGCTGTAGAACATTTTCTTGGAGCAAGTCTGAGTTGAAGACGAGGTCTGGTGCGAAAGAGGTGTGGTTAGCTGGTGAGGTTGACGGAAGGTGGGGAAGGGTGCCGGTGTGAGAGCCTCTCGGTATGACGTGCAGGATCTGGGCCCGTGCTGGCGGATATGACAAGTCCAGCTCGTCACATCGGACCAGGTATTTGTAGGAAAAACTAGGTGACAGTGCGGGTTGCTTTACCTTTGACATAGTCTGCGATCCACGAATCCATCTAGCTATACGTCGGGTCCGACCATAGGACGTGTCGTATCGTGATGTTGGAGTTGCAGGGGGGTCTCAAACGAGATTTGCGATGGCACTATGGGTGAAGAGGTCGAGAATCTGAATGAGGACTGCTTGCTTCTGCAGGTGTCTACTCGGAGACCCAGCTTGTTGTGGATACCTGTTTCCAAAGTAGAGCAAGTTGAATGTGATATGTATGCAGAATAATCGAGGCAGTGGTTGAATCAAAGGCGCAAAAGAGATGTTGATAAGTGACATCAAAACAATGACGACGAGCCCCACACGTGACCGTTGTAGATTCGGCAGTTCTGCTGACTAAGCTCTAGTACACTTGCACCTTTTCTGTTTCCTTTTTTGTGTTCTTCCAAGAGTCATCGCGTTAGCAGCCGGCGATATGATGGAACAGTTTGTTTCTTCTGCCTGGTGAGAACATGGTAATATCAGAAAGGGTTCTCTCTCGGTAATATCAGAAAGGGTTCTCTGCACAAACGGAGAGCACAAGATAACAGGGCGGAACACATCCCAGACTACCTGGCTATGTTCGGGTACCTTAGGAAAGGTAGATACAGTATGTATGTATGGCTTCACGCACAGAGTCTCTCATACATAAGTTCAATTCAGAACTGGGCGAGACTTGTTGGTCCCGCACTGTCCTACCGTCTCGTTGATCCCGCGGGTAAGGACGATGGGTGTCTCGGACTGCGGGCTCGAGATGCGGATCTGAGATCTACGCTCCCGGTCGGTAATGGCATAGCTCGCACGTACCTGACCAACCGTGCATGAATAAAGTTGTGTGCCTGATCGCTGGCGGAACCGAACAACTGTTGCTTCGGCTTGGTACTGTATCTTGGAGACGGTTGGATAATTGTCCTCAAGGTCCTCGTCGTTGCTTCGTTGTGTTGGCTTCGGTGGATTCCACAATCGCCATCTTGAAGTTGGACCCAGATAAGGATATTTGACTTGAAGATCAAATCAAATGCCGGACGAACCCTGTCAAGCTACAACGGGCTGAACGGTCGCGTTGCGGAAGCGATCTTGGTCCGTTGGCTCGTGCACGAATTAATGATGCAGCCCCTATTTCCGTGATGCGCGAACCGCCAGGGGCATTCAGGAACGGCAGGAACGGCAGGAACGCGCCAGGGACGGTGTGACGAGAGCTCTCAGCTGACGGCAGTCGCCTGTCGACCTCATGCATCCGGGTCACCTCTGCCAGCATGACTGAAGCTCAAGCCACGGGAATTGAGCAATGAGCTTGCCAGCACTCGAACGTTGTGAAGATAGGTTACCTACATAGTAGTAGGATCAAAGTCTGGTTCGAGTTTCCGCTTTCAGCTTCCGGCACCTCTACCACAGTAAAGCCACCTTGAAGAACGTCAAGGTAGTTAAATGCCCCACAATGCTTGACCGACAGCATAAGGAATTACCACAGTATAGCATGGCATAGGAAATGACAGACAGGTAAAAATAGCAGACGGACCTCGAGTTATCAATTCATCTAAAGGTAAAGATGGAAGCCAGCAAGGTAGAAAACCCTGAATGGTACAGCAGGCACCTCCTTACCGTAGACTTAACTGACAATGGAAGGCAGTGAATATCGAAGTGCTTTCCTTCTCGAACTTTAGATTTTCCTTCTTGATGCGCTTCAACTTTGATTGCGACTGGTCCTGAAAAGAACCCCCCCACTTGCCGCCAATCTCACAAAGCCAGGGCACTGACTGGCACTGAGGGCAGCGGTCAGGGCGGTGACCATCGAGATTCGATATGCGTTCGTTCTCCTGTGCATGTATCATTGTACATGTACTGTACCTTAGGTACCCTGTGTACCTCCGGCGGTCGCAGCCAGGGGCGTTGATCGCATTATACGTGCAGTAGTACTGTTTAATTCCGGGGCTATTGTACAGTAGGTACCTTTACTCTGTCCTTTCTTTGTGCTCGAGTCCCAGCGTTCTGTAAATTTTCTGAAGCCATCTCGACCATTGAACTTTTTCGCTCTGCCGAACGTCCGCCGTCACTTCACCTGGGCACCCTCTCTGCACCCTCTGCACCCTCTGCACCCTCTGCACCCGCCAGCTATTGCGTATTATACCCCGTGTCACGACACGCACGACACGAGACCCCCGACAACTCTGCGCGACACTGGCACGACGATATAGTGCCAATGCCGTTCGCAACCTCTCAGTCGCTGCCCGACTTTGACCTCTGTTGTTCTGCAATTTAGCCACTTGATTTTGCGCTCCTCCCGATCATACCGTCACCTACGTGTTATACCTCGTCATTAAATTCCATTTCTCTTCCAGACTAAGTCCAGTCCACATCGCGTGTTTCACAGCACACTCCTCCACACGGAAAACATTTCTGCATGTCGACGGGACTCGTTGACCTGAATCGCCGTTTCCACCTCCCTGCGGAGACCAGCCGCTTGCGGCCAATAAGCTAGTCTAAACCCGGGGGGCCCTCCAGGCCGTTTCTTACTCCGACCCTGCCAGACAAAAAGGCACTTGCTGGCCGCCGTCATGGCAGCGACGGAGGTCCAAATGGATCCGCGAACCTCGCACCGTCATGGCCCGAGCCAGACATACTCGCATCTCCCAGCTTCGCCTACATTGACGAACCCCGACATGATCCTGCCAGACTACGACCGCTCCGTCTCCCCCGGCCTGGCGCTCGACGACGATCGCAACCACTCGCCCCTGATGATGTGGAAGAACGCGCACACGGCCGGCCCCGACCTGAGCCAGCTATTCGGCAATGGCTTGGGCCAGCACCAGCCAAATCACCCCTACGGGCCAACCGGTCCCATGACGCCTACCACGCCCATTATATACGGCAACGGGACGATGCTGTCCGACATTGGCGAAGTCACCGAAGTGGAGAGCACGCCCGGCAAGCCGTCGCCGGGGAGGATGAGGAAGTTGACGCAGACGCAGCAGCATTCACCTACCAGAGGTAGCGGCAGCGATGCGGCCCTCCGATCCTCTCCCACCATGGGCGGCGTCGAGCACACGCTGAAGAAGCGCCCCGCCAAGAACCTCGCGGCGCACCGCGAGCGACGTGACAGCGCCGACAGCACGAGCACCATCACCACGCAGGACAAGCCCGAGCTGTTCGCCGACTTTGACGACTCGGTGAGCGTCGACGACAGCGTGTTCCAGGGCGACGACGAGGAGAGTCTGGCCGAGTCGTATGCGGAGCAACCTGCGCCGCCCGAGAGCACTGCGAGACTTGGAGTGCCGCAGAGCGACAACCTCGACAGACTCTCCATAACCTCGTCCACGTCGCTGAGTCGGAGGGCGGAGGAGATCTTGGCCAATGCCAAGCGGAAACTGACGGTGAGTTCCCTAAGATGACCGTGTGGACGGATCCTCATGCACGAAATATTTACTAATTACCGTGGGAAAAAATAAAAGACCATGGAAGGCAACCTCACACGCGCCCGCAGCTCCCTCCACGTTTCCACCCCGTCCCGGTCATCCCTGGGATCTCTGGGTTCTGATTCGACCCCTTCTCCACCGTTCAAGCGAGCCTCGACGGCGACTTACATACGAGATCTCGACCTTTCCTCGCCAACTTCTCCAAAGCAATTCCGTCTGTCCAGCGATGACCCAACAGACCTGGCCCCCGCGCCGAGAATCGGGACACAGAGGTCTGCAAGCGCCTTGGGCGTTTCCGGCGGATACAGACGGCCGCTCACCACCTCCCGGAGCGAGGATCACATCAGAAACAGCCTCGACGGCCAGCCCGCGCAAAGGACATCGTCGCTGCTGCGGGATCACCACGGGCTTGCGCCCTTGACCGAGGACGCGCCCGACACTAGCGGGGAGCCGTCCGAGGAGCGCAGCCAGAGCGCGAGGCTCGACCGGTTCCTCAGCCCGACCTTCGGCTCCTTCAGCGACAATGGCCGTCCCATGCAGAGATCGGCCTCTGTGGCGCAGATGCGCGACATCAAGGACCAGATGAAAGATCTGAAGGGAAGACTCTCGAACCTGCGGGAGCAGGCGCGGTCGGACAGCATGAAGCGAAGGAGCCTACAGAGCTTGCGGACGCCAAGCCCCTTTACGCATGCGCAGGTGGATCAGTGGTATGCGGAGCCCAAGACATCGCGTCTCAGCTCGGAAATCGGGAGCGGAAACGGCAGTGTGGGCAGGAGTCCCTGGAATGGAGGAGATGTGGAGACCGCCGAGACCGACGACCCCCCGAAGCCAGTCGCTGTGGGGGCCGGCGAGCTGAAAGAGCTGTCCGGGGAAGAGGACGAGTCTGTCTACAGCGAGATCGAGAACAACACGCAGCTGAGACCGCCCACAGCCCACTCTCCTGAACGCAAAGTTGCGGATGCGGATGCTGCGCCGGAAACCGAGGTTCTCGGCGCGGAAGCGGATGCGGATGACGATGACGACGGGATATCTGATATGCACACGGAGAACGGCGACTTTGACGACGAGATTCCGGACGACGCAGAGCCGCTCGACGAAGAGGCGTACTACAGCGAGAGCGGCGAATCGCTTTACCAGGATGCGCTGCAGCACCCGATCTCCCACGAGGACCGCGAGGACGCCTTCGACTACGAGCACTTCTTCCTGCACAGTGCCATGGGCACCATCAGCCAGCAGCGCTTGGGACGGAGAGGGAGCCGCGACAGCCTGACGTCGGAAGACTCGGTGGTGACGACGCGCGCGGTACCCGAGGGTGCCAAGGACGGCGGCGCAGAGACGGCCCGGAGCGGCAGCAGCGAGGAGGGCTTCGGCAGCCCGATCCCCACGAAGGTGCGGAGGAATAGCGATGCTTCGATCTCGACCGTGGGCTCGTTTGCGACGGCTACCGAAGGGTCCGGGGACAGCCCTACGGAGCACGAGGGAGGCCGGACCAAGGAGCCCGCAGCACAGGGCGTGCCGCCGCCGTGTGCCAGGTCGAGGCCGAGCAGCCCCGAGTCCGTGAGGAGGATCACCTTCGCCGCTGGTATTGCCGCCGGCAGCGACCACGGCAGCCGGCCATCCACCGCCATCACGCGACACAGCATCGCGTCGTTCACGTCGATCCCGGAGGAGGACGGGAAGGAGAACGAGGACCCGTACGCGAACTTCAACCAGCGCATCTCGGCTATTTCGGCTTACAGGCGACCGATGTCCAGCTCCGCGACGGCCTCCCTGCACCGGCCGTCCGTCTCGTCGCTCGAGTCGACCGGCACCACGCGCAGCTTCCCGCTGGTCAACCGGACCAAGAAGGCGAGCAGCATCGGCGTCCTGACGCCGCAGAACTCGTCGCCGGACCACGAGCTGAAGGCGCTGTCGGACAGCCTGCTGAACGAAACGGCTAGTATCTGCCAACAGCAGCAGCAGCAGCAGGAAAGAGAGCACGGGAACCATGCTAAACTCGCTGGGGGCAGGCAGGGCGCCGCTAACGGGTCGCCTACGACCGCGACGATGGCCACCCCGCAGGCCATGCAGACGCTGCTCCGCGACGACCAGTACCTCGTCGAGAGGCTGGTGGCGAACCTGGGACGCTGCGTACTGGGCCTGACGGAGAGCGGGAAGGCCAGCGCCGATAGCAGGATGTATCGCCGGCGGATCGATGCTGCGAGGAGGATTTTGGAGGGGCTCGACCAGGTTTAGCTGTCTGGGGCCAAGATGGTAATTTTCGTCTTCGAAGCTGCCTTCGGGATGATGATGGTTTTTTTTTTCCCCCGCTTCGACAACTGTTCAATAATTTTGCTCATGGGTTCAACGCAGCCGCTTGCTTAATGTCGGCTGCCGGAATTATTACTTGGGAGAACGAACTGGAAGCACGCCGAACAAAGAGGTCTACGAACGTCAACGTGCTACATTGGGTTTATTCATTGCATTGGGGAAACATCCATGCTTTTTCTTGGTGGCCTAGCAGTTTCTCGTTTTCGCGCAACTGGCGGCCTTGTCCATGATGGTTGGTAACCCCTGATGGCGTGGAGTACGGGGGTGTGGTTTACCTTTGGAACAAAGACAGCACAATGTCTCGCTGCTTTGGTTGGGGCACGGCGCTCTTGTCACATAGCCTTCTTATCTTCAGTTCGATACCCATTTTATTTACTTGATTTTTGACACCTATGGCGAGATCAAAGGTAGCGACATATGCAACTCATATCACATGCGTGAAGACCTGGATATGAGAGCGTCAGGTAACACCACTGCTTTCAGGGGCTGAGTAAACAAGGTATCTTTCACCCTGCTGGCCTGATAAAGGCGCCGGCAGCTAACATAGAACTTGGGATCAGTCATTCAAATCTTCACAAGCAGTTTACCGCGGTCTCATCTTGGGAATTCCTGACAAGCATCCTTTACCTTCATATTCTGCAAGGAAGACAACTCACACCGTGTGCCACGCCCCGAGCTCGCATACAGTACCATGACAGAGACACCAAGACACAACGAATATAGGATACTTCTTGCTGCCCAGTAAAGTATATAACCGCCTATCGCCCTCTCCCGAACCCTGGCCCTTCCCGCCGTCACTTCCGACCATCAGCCAGCCACAGTAGCTCCCCCAACATCCGCAATGGCGTCCCAACAGGAAGAAGACCTCATCTCCTTCGCCAGCGACAGCGACGACGACAAATCGACCAAGTCGCCGCAGCCCAATCCACCCGCCTGCGCTTCGGGGGACACCGTCTCTCTGACCGCCGGAGGAGATGTTTCTACTCCGCGTCCGCCTACGACCCGCGCGACCGGCCCGGCTACCTCACTAGCGGAGGCGGGAAGGGTGTCTACTTTTGCTGCTGGAGATCAGATATTCACAAGGGACATTGGCGAGCAGGAGGACACGGACACGGGCACTGGCACTGGCACTGGCACTGCTGCTGCGTCTGATTTCAAATGGCTCAGCAGGTCCGACTCTCTCGCGGAACTTGCTCAGGCTGCCGAGGCGCATGCTGAGGCTGTTGCCTTGGATGTCCTCCATTGCATACTCGCGGCAGAGAAGGACAGGGGCACCGCTGAGGCCGCCGCCGATGATGTCGAGCACAGCAGCGTCGAGCTCGCACCGGACTCCCCCGTCACCGTGATTGGGCCAGCGGAGGACCTGGACCAGACCACCGTGGCCGAGGGGCCGACACCAACAGCTGCCGCCGACTTGTCCGAGGCGGGTGAGGCGACATCGCGCCTGACGCGGGGAGGTTTCGACTTGCGACCTGCTGCGCTTCCCATGACCAACAAGGGCGAGAAAGGCGGTGGTGGTGCCCTGGCGGACGAGAACAGCGCCCCGCGCGACCAGGTCGAGCAGCTGCTGCTGGAGCGCGACACGCTGACGGCGCAGGTGCTGAGCCTGGAAGACGCGTTGCAGCGGGCCGAGGAGGACAGGAGAGCGCAGCGGATCGCGGCGACGAGGTGGGCGGATGGGATGGGACACGAGTTTGCCGCCGCGTTGCGGATGGCGGTGGGTTTGAAGCTGCGCACGGTCCAGGCGTTGGAGGGAACGGTCGAGAGGTTGGAGGGGGAGAAGAGGTTGTTGGAGGACCGGAACGACAAGCTGGTCAAGCAGGTCGCGGCGCTGAGCATCAAGGGGCTGCAGCCCGAGGACAAGTCGGTGCTGCCGGGGTTTGGCAGGGTCGACGCGGAGAAGGCGCTAAGGAGGAAGAGGATGGAGGTCATGCGGCGGCTCAGGGTGAAGGAGGAGGAGGATAAGGAGAAGAAGACAATAGGAGCCCCTGGCCAGATCGTTCCTGACGCCGGAGAGTGGCAGATTGGTTCTCGGGCGGGCGAGATGGACAGCACGGCTAAGGCTGCCGGCCACAAGGGCAAGAAGAACCTGGAGGACAAGGGGAAGGCCACGGAAGAGCAGGTGAAGGGGGAGGCCTTATCGCCGGGAGGACCCATGCCGAGCTCTCAGATCAGCTTTGGGAGATCCTATAGTCGGGTCCAAAACGTTGGAGGATCTCGGCAACAGAATGACAACGATAAACCAGCCGCACCAGGGGCTTGGGAATATGACCCGCTTGCCGGCGAGGACATCTACGGCGCCTCGCCACCTCACAAGAAGCACGAGGCACCGCCGTCGGGGGCTCAGGACGATCCGCGTGCTGGTGAGGAGATCTAGACCACCTCGCCGCCTGCCTAGCCGCCTGCTACGGAGCAGAGGTCCTTCTGGTGACGCAGCGTCTGGACTTATTCTCTCGAGATGCCGAGGCTGTAGGAGTGTTGCATGTAATGTCTTTTTGATCATTGAGGATTTTGCTCTCGGGAGTTCCTAGCTACATCACGGATAGGCTTTTGCCATCAACAGACATTGCGTAGACCTGCTTTTGACCTCATTCGTCTTGTAACCACACCGCTTCCAACTGACCTCGCCCCCTGCCACGACCCAAACCCCAGCGCTGCGCCTATGGCGGGCCTACCGCTTCAGCTGCAGCCTCGCGTTCCAGCCGACAATGCACCTGATCAGGTCCCAGTCACCATCATGTCCCACCCAGTCCGTCACCACGACTCCCGTGCTCGCGTCCCCGACGGGCCTGTTCCCCGGCCCTTTCCCGCTCTCTCCGTGCCGGATGCACAGGTACTCGACCATGGCCGGGTTGATCTTGGCGGCGATCCGCTCGGGCCAGCAGCTGGCGTTGAAGAAGTTGCTCGCGCTCAGGAAGTTGACGAACAGCGGCGGCACTTCCTGGTTCTCGACATGAACATCCCCTCCTGTGGCAGCAAACGCCCTCTCGCCGGCCTTCTCGAGGTGCGCGCGCGCGAGGTCGATCTTCTTCTGGATATTGGTGCTCTCGGCCACCTCGTAGAAGTCCTGCACGCGGATGAGGCCGCTGCCCGTCGGCGCGTCCTCGCAGTTGTCGGGCCACGCCGAGGCGTCGATGCCCCAACCCCGGCCGTCGTGCACTTGGCCCCGCAACCCGTCATCGAGCCCGAACCGGCGGACGAGGACGCACTTGCCCCTCGCCTCGCCGAGCCCGGGGATCCGCGGGTCCGTGAACCAGCGGCGCGCGTTGTCCCCGCCCAGGTACCGCGGGTTGTCGTGCAGGACGCGGCTGAGCTTGGCGTCGCTGCCCTTGCCCGTGCCCTCGCGCTTGAGGGAGACCATGACCGTCTCGGACGGGTTGGCGTCGAGGAACGCGTAGACGTGGTCGAGGAGGTCGGCGTCGAGGCGCTTGACCCCCGTCAGGCTCACGGGGAACGCCGAGTGCACCAGGGCCAGGTCGTCGTTGTCCGGGTTGGCCGAGACGCGGACGTCGAGGAAGCGCACGCCGTTGTCGAGCTGGTCGCGCACGGCCACGGCCTGGCACCGCACGGAGGGCAGGGCCACGTGGCAGGTCGGCGAGTTGTGCGTCCCCGGCAGGCTCAGGCTGCTGAGCGGGTGAGAGTCGTGCAGCTGCTCCATCCACCGCGAGAGGTTGGCCGAGGAGAAGAGGGCCAGCACGGCGCCCGACGGGACGTACACGGCCGTGATCTCCTTCTGGGCGCCGTCAAGCCGCGTGAGGGTCAGGCTGCGGGGGCTCGAACCCGGCACGTCGACGGTGTACCGACCGGGCACGCCGGGCTCCTCGAAGACGAGGCGCAGCACCTCGCGGCCCGGGTCGGCGGCGCGGATGTCGGTGGGCTGGGTGGTGAAGAGGTCGACGCGGACGTTGACGTCGTCGTGGCGGTCGTGCGGGTCCTCGGACTTGGCGACGAGGCCGCCGACGGGGGGGAGCGTTACCGGGTTGAGGAAGCCCCGGATGGTGGAGGTCACGTTGGAGGTGATGTTCGCCACGGGGCTGCCCGAGGGTTTGGGTCGGTCGGCCTCGAAGCGCTCGACGTGGAGGAGCGTGAGGGGGGTTATGGTCAGGTTGCGGATTGTGAGGGAGGCCATCCTGGCTGAGAGGGTGGTGGGGGGTGGTCTGGATGAGGATGACAGCGAAGAGAAAGGGTGGCGGGAGATGCAGAGGCAGGATGAGAAGAGGCTCATGCAGTGAGTGAGTGAGAGAGTGACTATATAGGGGTTTGTGAGATGAGATGGAGGAGGGATGAGAGGTTATTTAAGCTTCAACAAGCAGCTCGTTCCGGCTTGGCACTGTCTAAGTCTAATCTAATGCGCGCCAGCTGCAGAGACGAGGCGGTTGCAGGAGCTGGATCGGTGGCGGTGGAGGTGGAGGTGGAGGTGGAGGATGGATGGAGGAGACGACGTCTTGGCGGGCATTAGATGGCTTGGTCGTCGTCAGAACGGGAATCGCCGATTCGCCGGTATGTCCGTCTTTGAGGCTTGAGCAGCTGAAACTAAAGGGTTCATCATGAAGACGGCACACCTTGACGACGTCACGCACTCTATTGTGGCAGCTTGGGGCAAGGCAGGCAGTGTAATTCACGGTAGGCACATATCGGATCACGACAAAGTCAGATCGGACAGCTATCGCACTCTCATCACTCGTTCATTCATTCTTCATTAATTCAGCTATGTATTGTGGCAGCCACAGCACCAAATATCCATCCAAGCCAGCGATTCAATTATCTGCCAATGTCGCATGTCAGTTACGATTCCACAGATAGCAATGCAGCAAAGACGTGTTGGTTGAAGACCAAGTCAGTTCTCCAAGATGAAGTGTAATTCTCCGCACGATGTGTTCAGAGTTAAAAAGCAGGTAATAAACTCATCAGGAAGGTAGTGTACAGCGCCAGAGAGTTCAGACATACCGTTGGTGGCTGTTAGACGCGCTGGTGGTCCTCGAAGAGTGATGTTACCTGCCATGACCGATTGTCAGCAAACAGTCGTAGACAAGACCTCAAATGAGCATATTGTAATGTGACGAGATTTCAGGCTGTTCGGAATGTTAGCCGAGCTCTCGAGCTGCTGATAGATACACACGGACAACGTACCTCATTAAATCAGATTTGTTTTATTGTTCATCCCAAGTTATTAGGCAAGGTCAAACAGTGTGAATAATGTTCATCATGTAGAGAGTGATATGAAAACCCAGGTGAGAGAGCAGGAGAGCAGTACCTATCGAGACAGGGTTAGTCCATGGTGCACACGACAACATAACATCCATCAGGACGAGCCACATCAACGGCATATCAGGTGACGAGATCTCATCAAGAATTTCTCTCCGGAATCCCCTCGCAAGGTTGTACATCCTGCTTTGGATGAGGGGACCCAGAAAGGCTTCGATATGTCCGCCCGTTCGTTCAAAGTATCGTCATGATGCCCAGCAGTGGTGGTTCTGGTGGTTCTGTATGGGGAGTAGAATGTACCTAGCAACGCAGACTGTTAGTCCGAGAACATGAGAAGTATTTTGGGTCAAGTGCGCGGTGAAGCTCGATAAAAGTCAGACAAGGCTGAAACTTGTAAGAGGTTGTATCTACATGTATATCTTCGGCATGAGGAATCCCTTCCATTGTCTTTGAATGCATCATTGAGGCGAGCAGAGCGGATGTGAATATGGGGGGTTGATGAAGACGGAACGAACCTTATGATAAAAAACGTGTCAAGCTTGTCGAGATCGATAGGCCATGAAACTGCAAGAAATGAAGAGAAATGAAGTAGCTCCTGCGGCACTGAGGTCATGTTAGCAACCGTTGCTTCGACTCGAGGCAGAAAAACGAAGTGCTTGGATTGAATTTGCTCAGGGTAATTCTAGAGTAAATGGTGATCCCCACGGTTAAGTAAGAGTTGGATTGTTCGTGTTTGTTTTTTAATCACTGCAAAGGGAGCACACGGAGAGCTGAGGGAGTCTTTCTTACCTTGCCGTAGAAGCTGTATCGGCTGTCCAGCGCCAGATGCGAGCGAGAGTGCTGTTGGTAAGAAACGAAGAGAGGGAAGAAGTTGTGATGACGGAAAAAAAATCAATTTGAAGTCGCGAAATCCAATCGAGGTGGGGTCCGTCTGGAGCTTGGACCATAAGCTGCACGTGACATTTACGTAACGCAGATGTGGCGGTGCAAATCTCCGGAACCCCACAATCGGATGTGGCGAAAGCTGCCTTGAAACGGGCCAATAGGAACGCTCCTGGCCTGGCTTATATCAAGAATGCCCGGTTCTTCCCCGCGACACGTACTCTCCTCCTCCTCTTCTCCTCCCTCCATCACCCGTCCCTTGCCCTCACCAAGAGGCTCATCATGAATCCTCCCTCCTAAACCTGAGCCCGTCTCTCAACCAATTGTAAAACAAGTCCAATGTCTCCCGCGGGAGGCATCTGGGCGCCGGCAGCCCTCCGGCTGCTGCGCCAGACCGCCGTGACCACCACCAAGATGCTCCGCCAGAAGCTCGCAGCCGCCACCCGCCCTCTCAACGCCGAGCTCCAGCCCGCCGCCGTCCGCGCCTCGGGCCGTCACCACCAGCCAATCCACCCCTCCGCCCTCCTCCGCCAGCAGCGCCGCTCGGCAAAGTGGTTCTCAACCCATGCCACCTCCTCCTCTCTGCCCTCCGCCGTCCGCCGCTTCCTCAGCACTGCTTCCCCAGCAGGAGCTAAATTCGACCGCTCCCGCCTGCCAACCAGCACCATCTCCCGCGCCGTCTCCCAGCTCCCCGGCCGCGCCCCCTTCGCCTCGACTCTCCGTCCCAACCTGACCGCTGGCGCCTTCCCGCGCACCGCGGGCGGCTACTCGGCCACCGGCGCCGGCCGCATCGGCGGCAACGGCGCGCGGTACTTCTCCCACGCGCCCGCGGCGCCCGCCGAGGTCGTGCAGCAGGTCAGCCAGGCCGTGCGCGCCTTCTGGCTGTCCGGCCAGCGCGCGCGCTACGACGGCGTCGGCGCCGACGGCCGCACCCCGCGGTACCGCGCCGTCTCCGCGGCCGCAGAGGACGCCCGTCTGAAGATGTCCTCCTATTCCGGGATCATCCGCGAGAAGTCCGCTGCCGGCGCGTACGTCGACTTCCGCATCTCCCCCACCGTCACGGCGCTCAGCCCGCTCGGTGGTGCCGGTGCCGCCAACGCGGTTTCTTCCGTCTTCGGACCTACCGCTGCTGCCGCGGCCGGATTCTGCAATGCCGGCACCGGCGCGAGCCTCAACGCCGAAGGCTTCCTGGACGTGCTGTCGACCGACTTCGCGCGGGCGCTGCGCGACCTGGCGGCCGTCATGGCCGACCTGAAGAGCCTGTCGTCCGGGCTGGGCGACCTGCCCGTCGAGCTGAGGGGGGACGTGCTCCGCGTGCGGTTCCCCGGCATGGATGCGGATGCGGTGGAGAGCCTGTGCGAGGACGTGGGCGTGCTGCGCGGCGTGGTGGGCGAGGACGCCGATTTTTGTCGCAGCGCCGGCGTCCCGGTCGCGCTGAAGTTTCCGTTTGCGCCTGGCCTGGAGGACGCCAAGACGCTGACCAGTCCTGGTGGTTCGATGAGGAGCCACACGTCTGCCCTGTCGGAGGAGGACGACGACGAGGCGTTCCTCGACGACTACGAGGATAACCCCTGGGTGCTCTCGTCGGAGGATGAGGCCGAGGAGGAAGGGTATGCGAGTCTCAGCCCGCCGGTGTATGGCAGCTCGGGCGAGCACTGCTCCGAGGACTTTGAGGGGCTGGAGGGCATCTACCGCTTTCTGGAGGAGTGCGATCGGGTGCGGAACCCTTTTTAGTACACGACATGGCTTGCTACGAGACTGATAATGGGTTAATGGAGGCGTTTCTGGAGGATATGGTCGGCACGGATGGGGGAAATACCACGCTCTTTGTACAGTACATGTAGCTGATCGGCCCCGCGAGCGGCTGCTCCGGCTTCCACAGACTTGAATTCTATTTTGTTGTATTCAACGGTTCCAATTAATGCAACGGTTTTCATTAAATTTGCGTCCTCTTAGCTGTGCAAACTCTGGTATCTTGAAACCCTTTCCACCCCAGGTCGTGTGTATGTCAACACATCCCGATGTCTTCCATGCTGTGCCAACACACCCCGAGGCCAACACACCGAGGTCTTCCACCGTCAGGCCGTGCTTACTTACACCCGTGTCTCCCAAGTGCCCCTACTCTCCCCGGTCTTCAACAGCCACTTGCTTAAACTAGTCCAGCGCCCACTCCCAAAACGCGCCCCAAAGTACGGCAAGGAGCAGAGCCCCCCTAAAACCCCCTCCCAAACCTCTTCCTCACCGGCTTGACCACCGCACCACTCGTCGTCGTCCCCCCCTTCACCTTGCCCGCCCCCGCACCCCCGGGCTTCTTAACCACCCTCTCCTCCTCCTCCTTCCGTATTCTCTCCTCCTCCCTCTGCTTATCCTCCGCCATCTTCGCCTCGATCTCCATCTTCCTATTGAACTCCGTCTCGGTTATCCTCTTCTCCCGCGCCGAGTACCCCTTCTCTTTCACCGAATAGAAAACCCCGCCCAGCTCGGCCAGCCAGTGCGGATCCACGCTCGTCACCGTGGACATGTACTCCTTGCTGGTCAGTATCAGCTCGTGGTACACCACGTAGTCCGGCAGGAACCCCAGCCCGTACAGCGCCGACGTCGGGTGCAGCTGCACGCCCACGCTGGTGCGCAGGTTGACGTACTCGCCGATCCCCTTGACGCGCGCCGCCTGGTGGTAGTACCCCGAACAGATGCACTTGCGCACCACGTCCCAGTCCGTCCCCGAAGAAACCATCTTCATCCCCTGCTTCTCCATGATGTCCAGCAGCTGGTCGCGCACCTCCCGCGCGCGCCGCAGCGACTTGCCGTGCAGGAAGTGCCGCGCGCACCAGGCGTCGCTGTACCCGTTCGCGCGCCACTGGCTGAAGACGTGCAGGTAGGTGAGATGATCCGACTCTGGGACGAAGAACTTCTCTCTCGCGGCGTCGGACTCGTCCTGCCGTTCTTTCGGGCGGTAGAAGACGTTGGGCACCGACAGCATCGACACGATGGTCACCATCTCCTCAGAACAACCATACTCCTCGCTCGTGATCAGCAGCTTGGCTAAGGGAGGGTCCATGGGGAACGCGTTCATCTTGCGCCCCAGGTCCGTCAGCTCGCCGAGGTTGTCGAGCGCCCCGAGGGCCCACAGGTCGAAGAGCGAGGTGCTGATGACGTCCTGGGGCGGGGGGTCCATGAAGTCGAAGTCGAGCAGGTCCCTGACGCCGAGCGACTTGAGGAGCAGCACCGTGTTGCTGAGGTTGGTGCGCTGGATCTCCGGGATGGTCTGGATGTACAGCTCGTCGCGGTACGCCTTCTCCGTGTACAGGCGGTAGGCCTGGCCGGGGCCCGTCCGGCCGGCGCGCCCGGAGCGCTGGTTCGCGTTGGCCTGCGAGATGGGCGTGATCTGCAGCGTGTCCATGCCCATCTTGGGGTTGTAGACTTTTAGCTTGGAATACCCCGCGTCGACGACGTACATGATGCCGTCGACCGTCAGGCTGGTCTCGGCGATGTTGGTGGCGACGATGCACTTGCGCACCCCCGGGGCGGCGCGGTCGAAGATCTTGGCCTGCAGGTCGGCGGGCATCTGGCTGTAGATGGGCAGGATGCTCAGCTCGGGCGGGTCGTTGAGCGCGTCGAGGCGCTCGCGCACCAGCTCGCACGTCACCTCGATGTCCTCCTGGCCCGTCATGAAGACGAGGATGTCGCCGGCGCCCTTGGACACGTGGATGCTCAGCACCTGCTGCACGGCCTGGTCGACGTAGTCCTCGACGGGCGACCGGTGGAACATGACGTCGACGGGGAACGTGCGGCCGGGGATGAAGAACTCGGGCGCGCCGCCGTAAAAGTCCGAGAAGCGCTTCGAGTTCATGGTCGCCGAGGTGACGATCAGCTTCAGGTCGCGCCGCCGCTGCAGGATCTTCTTGAACAGGCCCATCAGCACGTCGGTGTTGAGGGCGCGCTCGTGCGCCTCGTCCATGATGACGCACGAGTAGCGGTCCAGGTCGGGCTCGTTGAGCGACTCGCGCAGCAGCACGCCGTCCGTCATGTACTTGATCACCGTGTCCCTGCTGGTGCAGTCCTCGAAGCGGATCGCGTACCCGACCGTGCTGCCGAGCTTGACCTCCATCTCCTCGGCCACGCGCTTGGCCACGCTCATGGCCGCCACCCTGCGGGGCTGCGTGCAGCCGATCATGCCGACGGCGCCGTAGCCGTCCTCGTACAGGAACTGCGTCAGCTGCGTCGTCTTGCCGGACCCGGTCTCGCCGACCACGATGACGACCTGGTTGTCGCGGATCACGCGCAGCAGGTCCTCGCGCACGGCGAAGGCGGGCAGGAACTCGCGCTGCTCGCGCAGCGTCTTGCTCTGGCTGAAGTTGCTGGCGCCCTCGTTCTTCTTGAGATGGTCGGCGAACTTGTTGGAGCTCGACTTCTTGACCTCCTCCTCCAGCTCCTTGGCCACGGGCAGCGCGCTGTCCGTGTCCTCCTCCTCCTTGACGCCCATGAGGTTGCCCAGCGCCGTGCCGGCGAGGTTGGTGGCCTGCTGCGCCTGGCGCTGGCGCTCGCGCTGCTGCCGCCGCTCCTTGACCACGCGGCTGCCCTTGCGGCTGAAGACGGCCATGTCGCTCTGCTGGTCGCGCACGGCGGGCACGGGGTCGAGCTGCTTCGTGAAGACGGTGCGGCCGTCGAGGAAGGGCGGGCGCAGGTCGTGCACCAGCAGGTGGATGCGCGTCGCCTCCTGGTCGTCCTCGAAGTCCTGGCCCATGTCGCGGCGCTGGGCGACGCCCGAGGTCAGCATGCGGTTGGTCTCCCAGGCGTCGACGTCCTTCTGCTTCTGCAGCTGCCTCGCGTTCATGCCGCCGGCCAGTTGCGGCCCTCCCTGCCCGCCGCGGGTGGTGGTGGCGAACAGGGCCGTCTTCTTGGCGGCCATCTGGGCCTCGCGCTCGGCGGCGGCGGCGCCGTACCCGCTCTCGTCGCCGAAGGGGTTGTGCGTGTCGTCGCCGAACGTGTGGCCGCCGAGGTCGTCGTCGCCGCCGTACCAGTCGCGGTCGAGCGCGGTGGCGGCCTCGGGGTCGTCGACGTCGTCGGGCATCTCGTCCAGGGGCTTCTGGTGCGGGTTCGGGGTGGAGGCGCCACCGGCGTAGCGACCGCGCGGGGTGGAGGCGCGCGAGGAAGACGTGAAGGCGTGGCCGTGGCCGTGGCCGTGGCCGTTTGGTCTGGGGGACCCGCGGCTCTGGGACCGCGAGGGGAGGTCGGCGAAGCGGTCGTCGGACCGGAGGGGGTTGAAGTCCAGCTTGCGCCGCTTGTGGGAGCGGTCGTCCTCGTGGCGGCTCATTTTGGGCTGCCTGAGACTCAACCTGAAGAGATTGTGGGAAGTAAGAGAGGCGAGGATGTATGGAGTATGCAGTACTGGCTGAGGTAGGGAGGTCTAAGTACGGGGAGATGGTCTTGGCGGTAGAAACAGCGGATGGTTAGAAGTTCGGGAGCTAAGAGAGTTGGAGAGGTGCTGTAGGATAACGATAAGCCCCTCCGTACCCACTAAAAAGTCAATGTCCAACTTTTTCTCTCCCGCCGCGATCAAGTCCGCCTCACCACCGTCACCGTCGTCACCGTCACCGTCACTGTCACCGTCATATACACACACACACAACACAGACTTACATCATGACGTCCATGATCACGACGGCCACCTGGGTGCCGCGGGGGTTCGCGGCGCCCTTCCCGTCGAAATACACCTTCGACGAGGAGGAGTTCGAGCGCATCGCCGAGCTGGCCAAGCTGCAGCTCGACGACGCCAAGGACGACCTGGAGGAGGCCGAGGCCGAGGCCGAGGCAGCAGAGACAAAGGCAGAAGCCGGAGGAGAGGATGGCGAGTCAGAGGCCAAGGCCGAGAAGAGCAGGACGAAGGACAAGAAGTCCAAGAAGTCCAAAAAGAAGAAGGACGCCGCAGAGGACGAGGATGTCGAGTAAGGACCCCTCTCCAACGCTCTATCTAACAGAGACAAGCATACTCATTCATCTACCGTGCAGCATCGACGCCGACGACGACCTGCGCGAGTACGACCTGGAGCACTACGACGACTCGGACGAGCCCGACGCCGACGGCCAGACCATGGGCATGTTCGGCAACGTCAAGTCGCTGGCCTACTACGAGTCCAACGCCGACGACCCCTACATCACGCTCAAGGACGTGCCCGAGGAGGACGACGACGACCGCGAGGACCTGCAGATCCTGGCCACCGACAATCTGCTCTTGGCCGCCAAGATCGAGGACGAGATGGCCCACCTCGAGGTCTACGTGTACGAGGACGACAGCGACAACCTCTACGTGCACCACGACATCATGCTGCCCGCCATCCCGCTGTGCGTCGAGTGGCTCGACATCCCCGTGGGCGGGAAGCCGGGCGTCGACCGCGACGCCGCGGCCAACTTTGTGGCCGTCGGCACCTTCGACCCGGACATCGAGATCTGGGACCTCGACACCGTCGACTGCATGTACCCGAACGCCATCCTGGGGCAGGGCGGCAGCACAGAAGCCGACAAGACGAAAAAGACCAAGAAAAAGCGGTCCAAGTCCCGCAAGCCCAACGACGCCTACCACGTCGACGCCGTGCTCTCCCTCGCGGCCAACCGCAAGCACCGCAACCTCCTCGCCTCGGCATCCGCCGACAAGACCGTCAAGCTGTGGGACCTGCACACGGCCACCTGCGCGCGGTCCTACTCCTACCACACCGACAAGGTGTGCAGCCTCGCGTGGCACGCGGCCGAGACCACCGTCCTGCTCTCGGGCAGCTACGACCGCACCGCGGCGGCCGCCGACATGCGCGCCCCGGGCGCGAGCCCCTCTGTCCGCGTCGGCGTGGAGTCGGACGTCGAGAACGTCCGCTGGGACCCGCACGACGGGAACTACTTCTTCGTGAGCACCGAGGGCGGGATGGTGCACTGCTTCGACGTGCGCAGCTGCACGGCCGACCCGCTGTCGGGCACGGGGAGCGTGTGGCGCCTGCAGGCGCACGAGGAGAGCGTGTCCTCGTTCGACGTCAACGCCGTGGTTCCCGGTTTCATGGCCACGGGGTCGACCGACCGGACGGTCAAGCTGTGGAATATCGGCCCCGCGGGCCCCAGCGTGGTGGTCAGCCGCGATTTCGATGTGGGGAAGGTGTTTACCACGTCGTTCGGGCCGGATCCGGAGGTCGCGTTTAGGTTGGCTGTGGGGGGCAGCAAGGGCACGCTCAGCGTGTGGGATACGAGCACGAACGCTGCTGTGAGGGGGGCGTTTGCGGGTAAGGTGGCGGTTAAGCCTGGTAGGGAGGATGTGGAAGATAGGCTTGTGGGTGTTGAAGAGGACGAGAGCAGTAGTGAGGAGGAGGAAGAGGATGAAGATGAGGAGGGGGGCGGTGCGGCGGCGGGGAGCAGCGAGGAGATGGATGAGGACTAGACTTAAGGGGGTTGGTCGGTTGGCTGGCTATAGACAGTGTTCAAAGCAACGCGGATACCCTTAGAGCCGCTATGTTATGGGAGGAGATGTCAGAGCAGCTATGTTACGAGATGAGATGTTATCTGTGGATCGTGAAGCCAAGGCAGCTCCCTACAACTCACGTTAGGATCCCTACAGCTCATGTCATGATCCATACAACTCATGTTAGAGCTTGGTGGGAAGCAGTCGATGACGGGGCCAGCCACAGAGCCGTGCTGCAATGCGTATGGCGAAGACAGAGTACAGCTTTACATTTCAGAGGTTAGTCTAGATCGCGAAGCATACCAGCCACTTTCAGAGCAGCAAAGACTCTAAGCTACCCAGTCGAGGACATCACCGGAGCCAACAGATCGCAGGCGGAGACCTCGAGGCAAGGGACGTCTACCAGACCCCGTCTAAGTATCTCGGGTGGCTGGTGTTCAAGACAGAGTACCCGAGTACCCCTTTCCAAACGACGACACATTATGCAACATGGTCTGATTCTAGAAGCACCCCGTCGAAGGGCTTCCAGAAAAAGGACAGGACCTCTGAGTAAAGTCGGCCGGCATGAACATATTCACACGTCACACACGAGACGTTGGATCTGCCGTCGCCCCCGTCGCTCTGCCCTGTGCGGTACGATTTTCCGGGGACGAACGCCAGAACTGCAACTGCAGATCAGGACTTTTACCGGGTTGTTGGACGGGAACTCTGACTTCATGTGTTACTTTTTCGATTTGTAGAAGCTCTGGTAATGTATCGACATGCGCCGCGAAGGAAGCCTGAGCTGCTTGGTGATATCCGGTTGAGGCTATCACAGGCTTCGTGGCAATAGGATATAGGATGCGCCAATGCTTAGCTCATGCTTAATGATTAGAGGTCGTCCGATATGTTCCGTATATTGCAGTCGGCATGCTTCTGCAAGTCCCTGCAATTGAGCATCCGAAGAAAGGAGATAGATAGTACGGACGAACGAGTGTCCTAAGGAGGGATGTGCGAGCGTCACATAGCGGAGGAAACATCATGTCAAAATCAACAGTCAGATTTGTAGCCGGAAGACCGGCAGAAGAACTATGGACAGAAGAAAGCTGCGATAGTCGCAATGCCACCAAGGCTCTCCAGCTTCTAAGCTCTTGGTAATATGAGGTGGCACATGTCGGGCAACGTCCACAACCAAGGGCTGCTGCTCATTCCAACCCCTCGAGCCAAAAGCAAGTCATCCAACCCTAAGCAAACACCGTAACCCCTGTATTCCGTCGTTCCGTGGTATTCTTCTTCCAAGCCCGAAAATAATCTTGGGGGGATCGTCGTAGTCCATCATCCAACATGCGTCACAAAGCCCCTTTCTCAAGTATGTACAGAGAGAATGTTACGCTCCACCCGACCAAAACACACCAGCCCTGCGCCCAGCCGTCATATCCACAGGGCAGCAGCCGTCGGCCGCGCGTCGCCGAGCAGCTCCGAGATCAGGCCCTGGATCTCCGAGAGGTACTCCTCGGCAGAGAACTTGAACAGCCCGAGAGCCGAGAGATCGTCGGACGTGCTCAGCTTCTCTCTGCTGCCGCTGAACTCCTCCGCGAGCTCCGTCACCTGCGCCAGCTCCTGGCCGAACGGGTGCGACTCGAAGTACTCCTTCTTGTGCGGGTACTGCACCTTGGGCGGCGCGGGAAGAGCGGTGGTGGGTGGCGGTGCGGCGAAGGACACGCTCGACGGCTTGGACTGCTGATACGGGGCGGGCGACGACACGTGCGACGACGTCGCCGTCGTGCTGGTGCTGGTCGACGACGAGCGCGAGAAGGTGAAGCTCGCCTTGGTCGACACCGTCCGCGTCGACTGCTCCGACAGGCGCGACACGGACCGGTGGCGGTTCAGCGCCTCGTAGGATGCCTTCTTGGTGTGCGACGGTGACCTCTGTGGGATGGCTGGCGCGTCTGCCTTGGCGACTGCCGTCTCCTGCGTGGCCGGTTGGGCCGCCGCCGCTGGTTGTCCGGGCGCGGCGAAGTAGCAGGATAGGTGGTTCGGCTCCGGCGACATGGACCGCTGGGGCGGCACGTCGGGGCTGGTCGGCGGCGACGACGCATTGGTAGGGGCGTCCGACATGCCGTCGTCCGACTGCGCAGACGAGGCAGTAGATGCGGCCGACTTGGGGAAGAGGTCTGGTGCGTTGTACGAGAGCACGTTGGTGGTGTGGACGAGCTCTATGGGTCCCGAGATCTTGGGTCTGAGGGCTGTCGTCGTGGAAGGCTTGTGCCTCAGCATTCCGAAAGTGGACTTGGCAATGGTATTGCTCCGCTGCGGCACGGCGTCGCCATCTGCGGTCTGCAGACCCTGCTTCACCCTGCGGGTGGTAAATGCTCGTGCGAGAGACATGTTGTTGGTTCCTTGCGGTCAGATAGTCCTACTGGCCTGGTGTTGGTAGTTGGAAAGAACCGAGCGAAGATTAATTCTGGTCGCGGTTTTAGGGCGCCCAGAAAGAGGTGGAAGTGAAGTAGTGAGTAGATCTTGATTCGCCTGAGGGCCAAGTGAATCAGTTTACTTGAGGAGGGGTGGTGACTTGAAATGCAGAAGATAAACCGCGATCTTGCCGAAATGAGTAGATTGAAAGAAACACAAGATCAAAGTGACGGCCAGGCGCCCGGTGTCAGTAGTGAGGTAGGTGGTAATAATGCAGGGTGCAGGATCGTTGCGGTAGCGGTGATTTGGGTGTGACGTTGCGCAGGTCTGGCGACGATGTAGCCCTGTGCTGCCCCCTCTGAGACTTGCCCGTGCAAGGTGACCCTGTGATGGGCACCTATCACTTCCTGGTGTTGGCGATTATACGTATGACTGCGACAGTACGTTCGGAGGCGCAGAAATTCCAAGACACTTGAAATCACTCGATAGATGCCTCTGTCTCGTGATGCTGGTTCCTGGCTCTTGGCTGCGTTGCGCAAGGGAAATAGGGTTCAGAGATGCGCTGGATGCTGGATGGAGCAGTTCAGGCCGGTGGCTTTCAAACCCCCGTGAAGCCGTATATGTCCAGCGGGTTCCAGTGACGGTAACGGTTGGTTGCGGAAAGGAAGTTTATCGTAGATGTGGTTCATGCACTTGGGACCCAGTCCTTTGTGAGTTTGACTCCGGAGTCTTTGAAGCCGGGAAATGATTGCGTTCTCTGCGTCTCGATGACGATGACTGACGGTTTTGCTCGATACTGGCGGAGATTCAGAGGCAGTTCGATGTTGCCAAAATGAGACGGAAAGGAATGGTGAGTATTTTCTTGGGCGATATGTTCAAAATGAAGGTAGTAAACAGGACCGGTTGATATACTAGCTGGTCTCGATATTCCCCCTTTACAGTTATACACACAAGAGCTTCGAGCCTGCGATATAGAAGAGGTTGGAATAAGTGGATAGATTGTATAGACTCGGTAGAAAAGAAGCAGCGTCAAAAGAAGGAGTGTTTGACTGCGGCAGAACAGCAAGAAACAGCAGAAAATGGAAGACTCCAGCGAGCCAGAGAGGGAGCGTGTGTCAGTGTCTAGAGAAGCACCGATGATAAAAAATGAAGGGAGAAGCGACGCGACAGCACCAAGCAGCCCAAGATGAGATGGCAAGTCCGTGGGACTTTGAATGTGGACCGAGCAGAAGGGGGATCTGTGGGTCACATCTTGTGGGTCACGGATGGCAACGGACCAACAGGTGGACTGAGGTGCGGCAGGGATCAATTTGGACGTGGATGCCCTGAAGCCGGGATGCGCAAGGGCGGCAACTGGCTGTGGCCACAAGTACCACAGTACATGTACTGCGTACTGTGTACTATGTAACTGTGGTATCTTACTGTTGTACAGAACTACTGCATAGTACAGTCCAACTTCAGATCACCATCTCGGGCAACACAGCAAGTTGGACAGACGAAATGAAAAGTCTGCCCTGGCTTAGCTTGTACCTCCGTTCCTTCTCTCAGTTTAGAAAGCATCGACATCGAGATTAAGCGGAAACAGAACACACTATGATAGAGTTTTCCCTTTTCTGTCCAGATGCGTAAGGTACCTTACGCCGTTACAGTGTGTTCCCTCAGTCCCTTTGTCTCTTTTCGAGTTAGCGTACGTACACTGTGGAGTGCAAAATCTGAAAATGTCCCGCAGCTGGCTCGCCGCCCAGGCCGCCCAGGCCGCCTGGCTGCTCGGCGGGTGTGGGCCCTTCAGGCCCTTGCAGGATCTGGTGGGTCCGAGTCTATATTTTAGCGTCTCCCATTGGCTCCTGTTTTGGGTCGTCTGGACCTGCCCGCGAATCATGTGTCTCCACACCGTCCGTCCTTCTTTTTGGGGCAAGACCCAGTGAGTGGGCCAGACTCTGATCCTCCACTGGACCCTGGAGCACAGCGCCAGTCAGTCACTGATGCACGGCACTGCACTGTGCCATCACTCGTGAATCCGTTGGGCTTGAGATGTCAGTGGGTATTCAACTTATCACTGCGAATGCTCCTCAAGAGTCGGGCCTGTCAGGTCAACAGAGGTCAGAGACTTGACCATGATGCAGTGGACGGCGCATGATGTTTGATACCAACCAAGATCCCGTCAGGCTCGGATAAAACTCAAATACCCGGACGAACTTGGGGATCAGCAATACCATCCGATTCCTCGCTTTTATCCGCGCCGTTTTCTCCAAAGACCGCAAGCCAAAGACTCACTCTTCCTTCATGTGCTGATCTAAGCTACCTACCTACCTTGCACGGTAGACTATGCTGTGGTAATCGTAGTGCTGGTGTTCTTTGAGCACCTTTGAATGTCTACTCTTCGCCAACCACTGAGGTGTCAAGGCTCCTTGAAGCCTTCAAGCCCAGCGTTTTCCAGTACCTGCAGCTGCGCAGAAACATGAAACGACCCGGGAGTCGCTTCCTATTGGCAGAGTGTTCGATCACTCCCCCTTTTTACTAGTAGACTCACCCTGTCCTGGTCAGTGGCGTCCTGGCTTGCAGAGGGACCCCTGGAAGTCGGCCGTTTCAGAGTTTTAGGAGCGGCCCTTCCAGCAGCCACTCGACTGGCTTGTGCCTCGCCGGCGATCTCTCGATATGCACTACTGTCGCGATTCTGTCCTGCTGTTCTGTGTGGCCCGTGATGGCAGCGATGGCTTCCCTTGCCTCGACGGTTCGCGCGCGCTGATGTGCGTACTGTACCTCAGTATGTCGACTACGGTCTGTACATGTCTCTAATGCTCAAAGTTAGCCTGCAGCTTGCCAACTATAAGTCATGTACGTATCCGAAGTTCATGCTCGGATGGACAACTGGACAGCGGTGGTTGCCCACCATCGGAGGAGCTGTCGCCGCAGGGCGCTGCCGTTCGACATGCGCCAACCGATGCTATAAATAAGAGCGTCTATGTATACACGCACATGCTCCATAAGCTGACTTCCTCGCGCTCATATCCAATATCAAGATGGTGGCACAATCCGATATTTTCTTAGTGCAAATATCTTCTGCGATGTCGCCTGAGATAGAGATAGTCCACCAGCAGAACAACCCACGTTTGCGCATGAATGATCGGAGACCAGGCAATCACGACCACGTGAGAGATCAATGCCGGAGAAATATCCCGGAACGAACCCCCGTCTTCGATCCCGCACAGAACCCCTCCAATCTGGCAGATCACGGAGAGAGACCTGCAGGGCGCGGAACCGTGATCGCCGTGACGCCCGCAATCTGACCTCACTGGGCACTCAAGACCTCACTGCAACGGCAGGCATGCTGACTTCACATTCGGAACGCCAGCTGTGGTTGAAACTCTTGTTGGAGCTGACTGGACTCAGCTACCACGAATTGGATGGATGGATGGATGGCTGCTGCATGTGGTACATTCGCTCCGGATGGATCACAGTCAAGACATTCTGCTCTCTCTGGTTCATCGTACCCAAGAAACTGGCTCCTCGGTCATCCATACCACAGTAGGTACAGTACATATGTATACACGTCTCCATACACGCCAGGCGGCCCAGGACTCCAAGACACACACTCTCGCAAATACATACATACATAGCCCCCGAGTCGAGTAGGATGGCAGAAGAAGGAAAGAAAGCCACAACGCCGTGAAAATGCCCATAAGCCTCATGATGAGATGATGCACAAGCAAAAAGCCCGCTCACTGATGAATCTCGCGTCTGGTCGCGCGGTGGTATAAATCGCAACAAGCCCCCCCCACCCCTCCCCGTCCGCCGATACCTCCCTCTCGTCTGTCTCCTGTAGTCCGTCTACTCCCTCCGCCCCAGATCTCTAAACCCCCAGGTATTACAACACGTATCAGATAACTCATCCCCACGAAGCTAAGCAAAAGTCATGCTAATCTCCTTCTCCCGCCCAAACTCCTCCTCGTCCTCCGCCCACGGGTCCGAGAGCGTGATGTTGGGCACCGTCCGGCTGGTCTTCATCTCGGGGCGCGCCAGCGGAGTCCCGTCGTCAATATCCTTCGGTGGTAACGGCGGCCGTCTGCCATCATCATCATCATCTTCTGCAAACGACGTGTCGAACGTCATCTGCACCTCGTCGTCCTCGTCCACGTGATGGCCGTCCTGGTGGGCGAAGTACCCGTTACTCGGGGCCGTCGGCGTGAAGGCATGCCCCGTCCGGTCCTGCGACGCGCGTCGCTCGCGAGGTGACTCGCCACTGCCGCCCGACGACCAAAGCGGCGACGGCGACGCCCGCACGTCCTGCTGCGACGCGCGGTACGGCGCGACCGCCTCGGCGCTCTTGGTCTCCCGCAGCGCGCCCCGCGCCGTGACCACGGGCGTAGGCGGTGCCAAGGGCGCTGGGCTAAGCTCGAGCTTCATCGGCGGCAGCGTGCTCTCGATCTCCTTGACCTGGAACAGCTCCGCGTCGGCCGGATCCATCTTGCCGCCAGTGGCCTGCTGCTCCCTCGCCAGCTCGGCGCGGATGGCGTCCACGTCGAACAGCACGCCGTGGTTGCTGCCGTTCAGCGGGTCCTCCGTCCTCCCGCCGCTGCTCCCGCTCCTCTCGCCCGAGGTCTGCTGTTGCTGTTGCTGCTGCTGCTGCTGCTGCTTGCTGGCGGCGTTCTTCATCGCGTCCTCGTACACCTCCCACTCCTGCTTCTGCGCCCTCTTCTTCCGGCTGAAGAAGCCGAACTTACTCCCCTTGCCCTTCTCGCTGGCGGCACCCGCCTTCCCCTCCCTCTCGAGCTCCTTCCTCGCCTCCTCAATCTCATTAATCAGCTCCCTCTGTCTCTCCTGATGGTTATCCGGGTCCGGGTCCTCAATCTCGGTGAACTCGTCGCTCTCCACCAACCACCCGCACTCCCGCAGCAGCCGCGGCATCGCGGTGCGGTAGTCCATGTGTCCCACCACCAGGTCCGTCAGATCCATGTTCTCCACCCCCGGGACGCCCTCTATCGCCCCCAAGCCCGCGATGCGCCGGATCCCGCCGTTGGTCAGGCGGAACAGGTACCCCAATATCCAGTCGTTGCGGTTATACCCGTTCACGAACCGGCCCGCCACCACGGCCCGCGCGCGCGTGTACTCGTCGCGTTTCACCACCATGGGGCTGCCGAAGAGGAGGACGTTCTGCACGAGCCCGAAGGCGCCCTTGCGCGCCAGCTCCTGGAGGCAGGAGAAGATGACGCGGCTGCCGAGGGAGTAGCCGACGAGGGTGACGGGGCGGGTGCCGAGGTTGCGGTCGATCAGCGAGTCGGCGAGGATGAGCCCCGCGGCGGTGGCGCGGTCGAGGGACACGGCCCAGGGGTTGTCGATCAGGTAGGAGAGCTTGGTGAGGACCACGGGCAGCTGGAGCGCGGCCATCAGCGACACGAGGATGGTGCTGCCGAGGAGCTGCTGCAGGCCTTGGGTGAGGGCCTGTATTTGTAGAGTTAGCTTACGTTTCCAATATACAACATCTGGGGGATTCCTTACCTCCGTCGCCAAGATGTTGATGGTATCTCCCATACTCGTCAGCATCTCGGGCTCCCACAGCACGGAATACAGGTCTCCCATGAGCGGATCCACCGTGCTGTACGGCAGCCGCACGTCGTCGACCTTGCCCGTCATCCACCCGGACACAGTAATAATCAGGTTCACCTTCTTGTTATTATGCAGCGGCCGGTACTCAAACGTCTTGACCGCCCCCGTCCGGCGGTTCATAGACCTTACCCCAATCACGCCGCCGCTCGCCGCCGCGCTGGACGTGATAATCGCCGCGCCGCCCACGCCCGCCAGGAACCCGCTCGTGCCGGTGACACCAATAGTCGTAAACCCGGCCGCCAACCCGGCGCCGATCAGCGGCGCCATCAGGCCGGCCGACAGGCCGATCACAAGCCCGCCGCCAACCGTGGCGAGGCCCATCAGCACGTAGCGCCGCTTGAGCGCCAGCTTGCGCCGGTTCTCCATGTGCGTGTCCTCGTTCCAGTTCTCCTTCTCGGCCTGCTGCTGCATCTCGAGCGCGTCCGTGACCTTCTTCTCGAAGCGGCAGATGTCGAGCCAGGGGATCTCGAGGTCCGCGCCGACGCGCTCGAGGAGCACCCGCGACCGCGAGTCGTACACCGAGTCCGCGATCAGCACCAGGAAGAGGTCGCACAGCACCGTCCAGCGGATGTCGATGTCGATCTTCTCTGTGGTGGGCATCTGCGAGGGGGTGCGGACCGGTTCCGCCAGTTCCGCCTGATCGCCTTCGATGCTGTACGGCGGTGGGGGTGTCGCCACGTCTTCCTCGTCCGGAGGCGGGCCTGGCGACTTGCTGCCCCCCACGGTGCTGCTCGGACGGGGGCTACTGATTCCCGATCCAGGTCGCGAGGAGGAGGCCGTCGCCGTCTTCTCGTCCTCCCCCGCCATGGGGTTCTTGACTCTCGCGTTGGCCATGAGCACGGGCGTCAGGTCGCGCGGCATCACGCCGTGGTCGCTGAGCTGCTCGATCATGACCTGCTCGGCGGGGCTGATGTCCATGTGGGTGTACAGGCGGATCATCATCTTCTGGCTCCACATCTTTGTGTTCTCGGCCGCCAGCTGCACCTCCTTCCTCACTTTCCTGGCACTGCCGGCGTTGTCGACCGCCATGGCCTCGAGCTCCTTCACCATGGCCGACATCTCCAGCCGCGTCAGCCCCACGTAGGCGATCCGCTGCCCCTCGGTCAGCAGGTCCTTGGTGGCCTGCAGCTGGCTGACGGCGTCGCGCTGGACCTCGTCGTCCTCGGTGACGGCGGTCGTGGCGCCGCCGGCTTCTTTAAAGAGATACTGCGTGTTCTCGTCGATGCTGTTGACGGACTCGACGTCGTCGTCCATGATGACGCGCGTGTAGCCCTTGCCGGCGCCGCCGAGCCCCGCGTAGCCGTACGTGTCGCCGCCCAGGTCCTCGGGCTTCTGTTCGCGCGCCACCAGCCGGTTGTCGTCGTCGTAGATGTCGTAGGGCGCGTAGGCCGGCATCGTCTGCCACTCGTCGCCGTCGTCGTTGTGAGAAGTGTCGGCCTCGTGCGTCGTCAGCTGCTGGTGCGAGTACTCCGACACGCCGACGATGCCGAGCCCGCTCGCGGTGCTGTCCTCGCGGTTGTGGCTGACGGTGGGCAGGTCCTTCTTGGCCGTCGAGATGGCCTTGTCCTCGAACTTGTCTGCCGCGGGTGTCTTGTCGATGTCTGCAGTGCCGTGCTTGACTTGGGGTTTGGAGTCTTCTGGCACGGGCTGCGATTCGGTTCTTTCTTGGTCGGTCGCGCTCGGTTCTTCTTTCTGAGCTTTAGGCGGCATTGGGGTCTTGGGCTCGTCTGCCTCGTCGACGGCATCCGCAGGAGTACCGGTCACGGACTCCGGCCGCGACACGGCGTCTTTGAAGTCCTCGCCGTCTGTCTCCGAATCGGTAGCATTCGTCTTAGCATCGACCGACTTCGAGGCAGCAACCTCGGGTTTCGTCTCGTCGGGCGGGGGGCCATTGGCGTTTTGCACTTCGACCGCGCTCGATTTCCGGGTCGCGGCAATCGATCTGATCGCAGTGACCGCGCTCGGCCGTCTCGGCTGCACCGGAGCCGGGGCCGGGGTCGGTGTGGCCGCGGGAGCGACGTACTTCCTTATGGGCAGGCCGAAATCGTCGAGTTCTTGTTGTTCGACGGCCATGGTGGCGGGTACTGGGCTCTTTGGGTCTGTCGTCGTCAGTGTTGGTGTCGTGCGCACGTGGGCATCTGACGAGGAGGAGCTGCCATCAGCAGCTGACGAGGGTGTGCCGTGGCTGCCGTCGGCGACGTCTGCCATGTCCTGATCTCCCGATGTTTATGCCGATGGAGCACTCGAGAAACACACACAATCCAGGCCACGTCTCCGGGGAGCGGCTGGCGATCAGCACATGCGGCAGTGCAGAGCAAGGGAGGTCGGAGATCAGAGATCAGGGGGTTGACTCCGTTCTCCGTCTCGGAAGGGGTTTGGGTGGACTGATACGAGTCCAGACTGTATTATTATTGTAGTAGCAGGTCAAGCTGGGAGCATACAAAAGCTAGTTGGCGTCAATGACGGCGCAGTATGGACAAGAGGGAGGAGTGCGAGGGAGTGAGGTTCGGATGCGAAAGTGCATTTCTTCCTTCTCGTAATCTCACACAGCCCAGCCGAATCCCCAGCGATTCCCCACACATGACGCTTTCCAGTTTCCACGAGGTGGTATGGAGAATTAGAGCACAGACACGCTGGGCAGGTACCGCTGTGGTCCCTGCGTTGACCGTTAAGCCCCGTAATATACACTAATATACACTGCATTGTACTGCATTGTTGGCGTCTTCAGTGCCGAAGGATGTTGTTACATATACGAACCTCAACATACAGATTGAAGAAAATAGGGGAAATCACACCTACTCTCTCTCTCAAGTATGTACATCTGAATCCGACAACTTGAACATACAAGGTACATAGAGGCTTGAATTCAGACGCAAAGCCAATCATTTCATCTGGCATCGCAAGTCTCGGCCAGAACCTTGAGCTAACACATCGCAGCGAGCTCCAAGTTGTGTGGTATCATGTCGTAAGGTAGAGTTAGACGACAGCACTCAAGCCTAAACCGCCTCGCTCTGGACTGCCTGGCCGACCGCCTCAGCCGGCGCAGCGCTCTCGCTTCCACCTTCACCCGCGGCCTCTCCGCTCTTCGCTCCACTCTCACCCGGGGTCTCTCCATCGACGGCAGCCTTGTGCCTCCTCCGCCTCTTGCGCTTCGGTTTCGTCTCACCGGCAGTCTCACCCTCCGCGACAGCAGCCGGTCCCTCCGCCTTGGCGCTCCTGTTCTTCTGCTTCACAATCTGCCTCAGCTCGTCCTCCAGCGCCTCCTCCTCCGTCATCTTCCGCTTGGACTTCTGCACCGACAGCGGATTGGGCTCCTTCTTGCCGTAATTCTTCTTCTTCTTCTTCTTCTTTTTGTCTTCACCGTCCTGCGGTTGTGTCTCCCCTCCCTCACCTTCCCCCTCGCTGCCCACCTCCTCATCCTCCCTCTTCCTCTTCTCCCCCGCCGTCTTCCCCCTCACATTCCTCACAAACCCATCCCTCAACTTCCCCTTCTCCTCGCCCTCGCACGCCCGCCTCGTCGCCTCCGGCATGGGCTCCAGTATCATCACGCTGCGGTTGACGTACACCAGCGGCACGCCCCTGACCTTCCTCATCTCCCTCCTCACGTCCATGTCCTGCGACGCCACGCAGTACCGGTGCTTGTTCGTCCCGTTTCCCGCACCGTCGACCACGCTGCGCAGGCACTCCAGCGTCGACAGCGGCTGCGGGTGCGTGTCCGGGTGGTGGCCGCAGCGGCGCCGCTCGCAGACGGTCTTGGCCACGTCGATGGCGGCGGCCACCGAGGGGTCGGAGTTGGAGGCGTAGAGGTGGCGGATGGAGCATTGGGTTATTACTGGGGGGGGGGGGGATCCCTTTGTCAGTAACCTCATGATGGTGGGGAAGGGGAAGGGGAAGGGGAAGGAGGCAGGTAAGATGAGCAACACAACATACGAGGCTTGACCGTGCCGTGGAATGTGCGCTCCAGCGCGGCGAGCAGGTCCATCTTGCATCGCGTCGTGTCCTTGACGAAGTCGGCGTCCACGATGACCTGGTACGGCTCGCGGAAGCCGAAGTGGATCGAGTACTGCTGTATCAGCTTGCGGTACTGCTTGGAGCGTTTGCCTCTCATCTTGGCGGTCTCCTCGCGGGTGGTGAATGAGAGTGGAAAGCCGGTGGTGGAGATAGATTTGCTATGCAGTACTTGAGAAGGCTGCGGGCATGAGGATTTGGTCTGGCAGGCGGGTGGTTCGTCTGGAAATTTTGGGATTTCGAGTCGCGATAAGAACTGCCAAAGCCTTATCGGGGAAGGACCCCGGAAGTGGGGCAGGTACGTACTGAAGTCAGGCACCTTCAGTATAGTAGGGGTTAGGGTTAGGGTTATGTAGCCGTCAGGGTTCTTATTGCTGTCTTGAGTCTGGTCCAAGTATCTGAACAGACCAATGCCTTTGATTATGGCAGTGAAAAAGGTATTACCGGTAAGAAACCAGTGACGTTATCCTCATATTAAACAATACATCGCTAGGCTGTCACGCTCGAGATAACCATCCCAACCCGCCGCTGGCACCGCAGCAAACGCCATGACGCCGACACACCGTCCCGTTCACTTCCCTAGCCCCATTTTGATCGACACGCCTCGTCCTCGCCGTGTATGTTCGTGTGTGCGTGTGTGTGTACTGGTGTGTGCTGGTGTCGGCATGCCTGAACAGAGACCACTGACCGCAAAACAGCCCTCTATAACCCATCCCTAACACCCGGCAGGTAGGCATCCCTCGCTCTCGCGCCCAAACGCACCAAATGACACCCTTACGAACTTTCATAATCTTCGTTCCTCATGCACAGCGCCGCAACAACGCTGATATCATCAAGTTTGCCTGTTTCTCGCGCATTAGCATTCACCCATCGACCGACCACGCCCCCTTCGTAACAAGTAAACTCACCTCCCTCGCTCGGCAGCCCCTCCTCGATAGCATGCTCCATAAACGGGCTCTCCGCAAACGGATCCAGCGCAATCTTCTTCGCCCGCTCGACCAGCTCGTGCGCGACGTAGTGCATCCCGTTGCGCGCCCACTTGTGGCCCTCCCCCCTGTCCCACGCCTCCTTGCTATCGCACACGATCGTCACGATCTCGTGCGACCACAGGTTGTCGATGACCCCGTCGCTCATGGCCAGCACCACGTCCCCTTCGCGGATGGGCACCGCGTCCACCACGGCGTTGGCGCGCGGCGTGTCGGGACTGTTGGTGCCCAGCTGCCGCGGGCAGTCGAACCAGTGCCACTGCTCCGTCGTCTTGTAGATGATGGAGCGGGTAGAGGGCCGGATCACCATCACCTGCGAGTCGCCCAGGTTCGTGACGTAGAGGAGCGGGGTGAGCCGGCTGTTACTCCCGCCGGAGGAGTCGGTGGTCTTTTTGTCGCCGGCCGGAGGTGCCGCCTGCCTCGTGTCTGGCGGAGGAGCTGTCGTAGTACCAGCCGGAGGTTCTGTCTTAGCACCCCCCGGAGCAGCCGTCGTAGCACCGCCACCACCGGCCTTCTTCTCGTAGTACAGCTGCGCCCCCGCCGCAGTGGTAGTGCCGAGCCACTCGTTCGGCTCGCGCGTAGCCTCCTGGGTACGCTCATACGCCGCCTGCAGCGTGGCCACGGGGTCCGGCGGACCCCCGCCGCCCTGCGCGTGGTCCACCTCGTCCGCCCAAAAATGCAGTATCAGCCTGGCCCACAGGCCCGCGTGTCCCCTCGGCCGCGTGCTCCAGGCTCCCACGCCGTCGTCGGCGCAGATGAAGTAGGGGCTCGCGAAGACGGCGTCGTCGCCGTTGGTGCGCCCCCGGATCACGGAGCCGTCGACCAGCCGGGGCGTGTCGTGCGTGCTGAGGGCGTCGGAGAAGGAGCCCGAGGGCCGCGAGAGGAAGGGCGGCGGGAAGGGGCGGGGCGTGCGCTTGGCGAAGAGGGCGATGCCGGTCTCGAACTTGAAGGGGAGGTTGGGGGGTTTGGACGACGACGGGCGAGATGGTGGATTGGGAGGTCGGATGGGTGGGGGTGGGTGGTCTTGTCGATTGGAGACGGGGCTGTCTGGGGGTTGTTGGGTGGGAGGGCTGTTGAGGGAGGGAGGAGGAGGAGGAGGAGGAGTGGCAGTCTCGCTCTCTGTCGCGTCGTGTTTCGGCTTCGAGAAGAAGGAGAGGTATCGAGTATAGTGGCGCGACGATGCGACGGTCGAGGATCTATGGCGATGGCGTGCTGGTCGCAGGACAGAGCAGTGTCTGCCCGAGTAGACATATTGATAGCATGGCTGCAGCGGTCGACGGGCGACGATGCCGATCAGAACCTCTGCGCGGCAGGCTTGTATCACGATGGAGGCCAGGTCCGGTGGTATTTTCCTCATCTGAAAGGCAGCGACGGTTGGGAGCAGCTGGTGGACAGCATTCGGGCTCAAGACGTGCGAGATACGGAGTACGGGATGACCTTGATGACCTTGATGACCCTGATGACCCTGATGTCCGCTGGGAAGTTCACAGAGTCTCAGTGCAGTTCTTGGGATGGGGTTTCCAGGAATCCAGGGATCGCCAAGGGGTCCTCCTGTCCTACTTCGGGGGGGGGGCGATAAGTGCATAATCTTTATCTTCCGGTGGGGTAATCGCAAATGTCAAATTTAGCTCCGAGCTAGGCCGGAAAGGGCGGCAGGTCAGGACTGCACTCCGGCCCGGCCATCCTGCCATCTGCCAAGCATTCGCCGGAGCTGCTTCGGGCCGGCCGAGGATATTCTATCTCAGGATATCTAGCTCGGACAATGTACCTTAGGACACCTGACAGGACAGAGTGGAAGTGCTTCGTCAATCTTCCACATAACATATGCAAGAGCCACAGCTTCGACAATGAACAAGACACTGCGGACAACCTCCTAGGCACTAGGCAATGGATCGTCGACCTTCATGATGCTGAGGGTCTACACCGGTGGCCACAAGTGGTTCCCTACACAAGTAGAATGTCGTTTCTTGCTGGCATCATCCGGTGACTGGGGAGGGTGCTCGGTAGAGCACTGAGAGTAGGCGGATGAGGTCTTTGCAACCTACGCATGCTCTTATCGAGGCAACTTTTTACTTTTCCTTTTAGGCAGAAGCATCAAACATAAACATACAATACGTGCTGAGGCCGTTAAAGCTCCTCTGGCACATTGTCAGCTTCAACGATGACGTTTCACCGGGCGAGGATGCTGTCAGAAGCACCAGATCTTTGGATGACACTGACGATATCTACGCAAACATCTCGTCTATCATAGACACTCTCTGAGAAGACTTTTTGGCACCAAAGACTGTTACAGCTCTGTTCTAGCCATGCCGCCGGATTACGTGAATTTCCTGTCGAACTTCGCGAGGATCGTTCTGCGCATGAGCTGGTCTCTCGGCGCGACTCGGTGTCCTAGTAAGAGACATGAGTGTCGGCATTTAACAACATGCTTGAAGACATATGCGGCAGGTATCAGTGAGGCCGTATGGTCCTTGAAGGTCTGCATCTGTTCCTCCTTTCTCCTCAACACGTCCACTGGAGAATCGGAGTAGAGGTGTCGTAGTATAACCGTCACTCAAGAGATATGTTGAGTTCTGTCAACACCAACACCAGCCAGCATCTATAGTACCTACACATTATCTACTGACCATTCAGCAGGCGTACTACGGTAAACGACGTGGTAAAGGTGGCCAAGACATCAAGAGGAGGCGATGTTGAAGTGGATATGCCGTGCTCCGATCTCAGTCCGATTTCTCCCCCGTCTCCCAAGAAAAGGCCTGAGTTGGACCCCACCACCTCCCCACAACCATCACAGTCAATGTCATGAAAAGCACGCCTTGCCGTAGACATTTAGACTAGGTAAGCTGGCGAGCTAATGAGCTTAAACTGCGTAGTCTGGAAATATAACTAGACGAGTCGATCTCTTTCTCCATCCCCTTCCTGTGATTCCCGAGATACACACCACCACCACCACCCTGTACATAGCCCCCAAGACAGTACCTTATATTTAGACCACCTCGGCTGTCGACTTCCAACCATCGAAAAGTCATGTCCGGAAGCAACTCCGGCACCGGAAGCAACTCCGGCACCGGCACCGGCACCGGCTCCGCCGCCGCCGCCGCCTCCGGCCCGGACCGCCTAGCATCGGCCTTCCCCCGCCAGCTCTCCATCGCCTCCCTCTCGGTGCACGCCGACGACTACATCAACTCGCACCGCGCCGTGGCGCCCCCCCTGCACACCTCCACCACCTTCCGCTACGCGCCGGACCCGGACGACCTGCGGCCCTGGGACAACCTCGACCCGCGCGCCCCGCACGACAGCCACATCTACTCGCGCGACTCGGCCCCGAACAGCACCCGCCTGGAGGCCATCCTCTCCGCCGTGCTGGGCGCCCCGTCCCTCACCTACTCCTCGGGCCTGTCCGCCTTCCACGCCCTGGTCGTCTTCCTCAACCCGAAGCGCGTGGCCATCGGGGCGGGCTACCACGGCTGCCACGGCGTGCTGCGGCTGATGCGCAAGCTCAACGGCATGGAGACGCTGGAGCTGTGCGACGAGGCGGACCTCGCCAAGCTTGAGAAGGGGGACCTCATCCACGTCGAGACGCCTCTCAACCCGTACGGCGAGGCGAGGGACCTGGAGCACTGGCGCCGCGTGGCAGACGAGAAGGGCTGCTACCTCAGCTGCGACGCGACGTTCGCGCCGCCGCCGCTGCTGGATCCGTTCAAGTGGGGCGTCGACGTGGTCATGCACAGCGGCACCAAGTACTTCGGCGGGCACAGCGACATGCTCTGCGGCGTGCTGAGCGTGCGGCCGGACCGCGCGGGCGGCGAGAAGGGGTGGGTGGCGGGTTTGAGGGAGGAGAGGCTGTTTTTGGGGTCTGTGATGGGCAGTCTGGAGGGGTGGCTGGGCGTGCGGAGCGTGCGGACGCTGGAGCTGAGGGTCATGCGGCAGGTCGCCTCCGCGCAGAAGCTGGTGGACTGGCTGGTGGCGGAGATGGAGAAGGGCGACGGGTTGGTGGCGACGAAGGTCGCGCGCATCCACCACGCGAGCCAGCAGCCCGAGGCGAAGGACGAGGGGTCGTGGCTGCGGCGGCAGATGCCGAACGGGTACGGGCCGGTGTTCAGTATCATCATGCGGGAGGCGGACGACGCGAAGCGGCTGCCGAGCAAGCTGCATCTGTTCCATCATGCTACGAGTCTGGGCGGCGTCGAGAGCCTGATCGAGTGGCGCGCCATGTCGGACCTGGGCATCGACAAGCGCTTGTTGCGGGTTAGCATCGGCGTCGAGGGCTGGGAGGACCTGAGGGACGACCTGCTGCAGGCGTTTGAGGCTCTGGAGGCCGACAAGAGTGGTCCGTCAGGCGTGGACACGACCTAGGAGAAGGTCATCGAGACGCCTGTGGATGCCAGTTAGATTTGGATCTGCCACAACTGCCAGTCAATTAGATAAATTAGAGGCCATATAAAGCTACATCTTCTTGATCGGATCACGCAATGCAATTTAGATTTAGATTTTTATTTTTATTTTTATTTTTATTTAGTTATATTTTGACAAGCCAGTCCTTATCATGGGTTTGTGCTTCCAGGTTGTTGTTACCTTCCATGTTGGCAGCTGCTGTGGCTTGTCAGAGCTGCTGTGGGATCCACTTTCAACTTCACCTCGTCAACTTCGCGTTAACCGTGATTCTTCTTCAGTTACAAATGATGCCTCTACCTTACATCTATCTCCAAAATCATGATCTCTCATTATCAGATTACCCAGTGTCTGACCGAACTAAGTTTTCAATGTTAAACATTGCCGCAGACCTGGAGTTTGAACGTTCCATCTGGCTACATCTTGGACACTCCTCCCCGGCTTCTCTCCAAGTGTCTGGTCCCTACCTACCTCTATCTAGGATGCTTTCAAGTGACACCCGTCTATTTTACTCCAGACAACCAGCCTCTGCTGGTCTGTGAGATCCTTTCTCTTATCTTCAGTGAAGCTCACACTGAAGCTCACACGAGTCCAATGTGACGATCCTGGCTATGCGTTCCTGTGACAGGACCGCTTTCTTGACATCAGCGAGTCTTTTGTATCATTTCTCTTTGACGGACACTCTATTGCTGCTCCTTGAGGCTCAGCTGGGTCTTTATCATCCTGCCATGGTTTCTGTCTGTCCTTTGTACGTGGTTCGAATAGTGATATCAGTACCCAGTGGTACAAACTGATCACTGAGTGCGTCTCACCGTTGGCATGTCCAGAACAGGGAATGCAGGTGCCTCTGTGACTACTCCTCACTCACACTGAGTCTTTCATCTATGGTGCGCATACATGTGTTCCTCATTCAGCAAGTGCAATGCCTCCCTTGGAGCTGGGGCTCGGTTCTTTGGGCAATACTTAGCCCCTGAGCCCACTGCGAGCCGAATGTCCAACCTCTTGGTACCGAGGTTGCTTTAATAGCCAATGGCATGCTGTTGAATATGATTCTTGTGAATAAGTTACATTCCGTGATGTCTTGCTGCGAGGGGATAAGGCACAGCAGCTTGCGGACCCCGGGGCGGACCCGTGTTGTTGACCCGGCTCGGGGTACCGAGCACAGGCCGGACATGCACTAAGGGGCCGGCCGGCCTTCTCGGCGTCGGATCCGCGCATCGCCCGGTCGACGCCAAGGCTCCCGGCCCTGCAGGCAAACCCTTCTTACTTCCACCGGTTGCGACAATAGCTCACCTCTATTCAAATAACAACAACAACCTCATCCGCAACCTCAACCTCACCCTCAACCTTCAACCCATCCAAACACCACCCTCCATTGCTCACCTCACAACTACCGCATTCAAATACTGCTGCTCAATTATTATTGTGCGACTTGCTACAACAAACAGCTGCACATCTTGCTATTGTCTGCTTCTCAAAGCTTGTCAACTCTAGCTCAAACTGCTGGTAGGTTACGCCTAGTGAATCCTGACCTGCGCATCTTCATCCTCCCGACTAACACTCTCGATAGTGGCATCTCGGCTTAACCCCGGCCGGATATACTTATCGCCGCTTTCTTCACCAGTCGGTCACCACGCTCGCTCGAAGCAGCAGAAAGAAGGGGAATTTCCTGCGGCTCAACTGTCTTGCTGCATTTCACCTCGACCTTTCTTTCTACCAACCTTCCCCTTGCCGCCAGCTCACCCACCGACTTCGTCCTTGCCTCTCGATCACCCTCCCATCCCTGCGACTACCGACTCTTCTATCGCCTCCATCGTCTTCCTATTGAGTTCTATTATTCGAACTCCGTTCCCATCATAATTCACTCGTTGCTGTCCCAGCATATTCCCTGTCGGAAACGCCCTCACCATGAAGCGGTTCTTCAAGAACTGGGCAGGCCGGTAAGTGAATCAGCGCCGTTTCCAACAATATTCTGCGTTCTGCACTTTTCTCCCTTCCCTAGCGATACTTGGACTTCATGCTATTGTATTAAGCGTTGGCTAGAGCATCGGTCGCTCCATTTCATTTGACTTTGCGAGGGTCTCACAGTAAATACTGACAATGCTCTAGACACTCGCCTTCGCCCCGAAGGAAACGGACATCTCGACACCGTCACACTTCGAAACGGGCTGATGTGCGTGATCATGAACAGCTTCCAGAACAGCTCCCGGAGCTTGTCCCACTAACCTTCATCGGCTACCAGCACTTTAACGATGGAACCTTGCAGCCCGTCTACTCGGCTACGGGCGAGCATCATCAGAATGACGCCGAGACAAACGACGGCAAACTAGTCGATTCTGTGCATTTCTGCTACAAGTGCGGCAGGGCTCGTTCGAAGGGATATCACATGGACAACCCCGTCAAGCCTGGCCACAAGGTCCCCGCAAGCTGCTGCGCAAGGTGCCGCAAGAAGAACACCGGCACTGAGCCCTGCCTGAAGGAGAAGTACCTCCAGCATTTCTGCGTCGAATGCGGCAGAGTCCGCTCTCGATCCTATCATAACGAGCACCCGATTCGGGCCGGTCACAAAGTGCGCCCCAGCTATTGCATCAAGTGCCGCATGCGTCGCAAGGAGGAGACCAAAGGCAAAGGCGAAGGCGAGTGGGAGGATATCGATGCAGGCGTGAGTACCTTCCCCCCCCCCTTATATCTTTCCTTTTCTTTTCTGTGGCCAAGACAGATACTGAACCATGCTAGGAGTCCATTCTCGCACTTCCGCGCCTGAAGAATTCGCGACGCAAGCGTTTCGTGGACACGGAGAATGGCCCTATTCAGCCCTCCGACTCTGAGGAGGGCGAGTCGGACAGCGGTTCTGGTGCCACTGGTAGCCGAAGACCGTCGAAGGAGTCTACGAAGCTGTCGGTACCCGCGACAGGCAGCCGAAAGACATCCGAGCAGTCGGCCAGGTCGACTCGTTCGTTCCAGGCTTCCGGCGAGGAAGCGCCTCCGACGCCGCCTCACACGCCGTCACCTATTATTCAGACGCGCCCAGCTCCTGAGAAGAAGCAGAATGCAGAGAAGCAGCATACTGCCGAGAAGAAGCAGACTACAGAGAAGAAGGTAGCTTTTGAGGAGCCTAAGAAGGATGAGACTGCCCCATCGGCGCCTCAGACTACAGTTGCGGCCACGCAGACTACAGTTCCGACTCCAGCTCCAGCTTCAAACAGCAACTTGGTCGTTTCTCCCAAGTTTGACTGCAAGAGCCATGTCCACGTGGTCTATGTCCATCCTCCGTGCTACCACCACGCCCACGATGGTCACGACCAGCCTTGTCAAGGCGCTTCCACATCTCGCATCTCCCGCGGTCGTCGTCCCTCGAGCTCGGACAACACTACCACGACATCGTCGAAGCAGTCTAGGCGAGTTGCCTTCGCCACTCCCGAGGTTTCAAGCCGCCACGAGGCCGACGCGGACTACGACCGGACTGCCGTTCCCGAGAACCATGACCAAGACCCCTTCGACTTTGGTCTGCACAGCGGACCACCCGGTGGCAACCAGCATGCGCGCGGCTTCGACGCCGATGGGCGTCCGCGTCGCACACCGACGCCCGGTCTCAATGGTCCTAGAGTGGACTCATCCAGCGGGCATTCTTCCGCATACGACTCTTCGTCTGGCCAGCCTGGACGCGAGCACACGGACTCTCACTCGCCGCCTCCCGAGTACAGCGCTCCTCCGCCAAAGGTCCTCACCCCGGATGAGATCAGGCGCTTGTGGGAGCCACAGCCTGAACGGCCCCGTCATCGCACGGATCGTCACAACGACGGACCTCCGCCTGCTCGTGATTTTTCGTCCCATAACCGGGAAGGTTTTGCGCCAAATCAGCGTTCTTTCAGTGAGGGCAGCCGCCCTGCTGGCTTCAGTAACGGGTCCCAGCGTTTCCCAAACAACAATGGCGACACCGCCCGTCCTGCCAATCCCGGTGCCCCGGACCACCGCGCTTCTGATAACCGCCGACCCAGTGACGGTCGCTACAAGAATGACGAGAACATCGACCCCAAGACTAGGTACAACAGCAACAACAGCGGCACTTCTCGCCCGAGTCAGCCTCGCACTCGCGACGCGCCGCCTCAGCAGGGTGCAAACATGTACAACACTACCAATCGGAACAACGAGTACAACAGCGCTCGTCCGAGTCAACCCCGTGGTCCTGCCAGACCATCGGAGAACAACCCCAACATGTACAACGGCCAGGAGGCGAATGCTTCCGGCAACACTCGTCCGAGTCAGTCCCGCACCGCCAGCGGCCGGTCGGAGAATAGTTCCAACATGTACAACGGCCAGACGAATGCTTCCAGCAACGCTCGTCCGACTCAGTCTCATGGTAGACCATCAGAGAACAACAACCCCAACATGAACAATAGCCAGACCAATGCCTCCAACAACACCCGTCCGACCCAGTCTCGCACTTCCAGCGGCCGTTCGGAGAACCCCCCCAACATGTACAATGCTAGCAACAACAGCGGCAGCAGTGACTACCGCAGCACCCGTCCCAGCAGCTCGTCCCAGCCCAATAGGCCTCGCTCCCGCAAGGACGAGCCGCAGCGCAACACCAGCCGCCAGACATCCGGCTCCGCTCCAGCCCAAGAGGCCCCGTTCACGGCCCGCGAGCGGATGTGGACCGACGGCCCAGAACATGCCAGAAAGCTGCGCGAGGCGATGGAGCGACTCGAACGCGCCGCCGCCGCGAATACGACCAAGACTCCCGAGTGTCCTCCGACCCCCGAGTTCGCCGCCCCTCCTGCTCCCGATTTCGCCGCTTCCGCGAGCGCCAACGTCGACGGTCCGCAGCCCAACGTCAGCACGCCCGACTTCGGCGGCTCGAACAAGGGCGACTTCGCCTCCGGCTCGACGCGCAACTTCGGCTCCGCCGGCTTCGCCTCGGACATGCCCGACTTCGGCTCCGAGACGCGCAACTTCTCCTCCGACACGCGCAACTTCAGCTCCGGCACCGCCCGCAACTTCACCTCTAGCAGCCCTCCTCCCGGCTTCGACGGCGGCTACCGCGGCAGCTACCGCAAGACCTCGGCTAGGTCATCGACCTGGGAGCACCCGTGCGGACCCTACTGCAACGAGTTCTGCCCCGACCGGGCGGACCACATCGCGCGCGAGATCGTCGAGATCGACAGCGACGAGGAGAGGGAGATCTTGGGTGGTGGCAGCGGCAAAGGTAGCACCAGCAAGAAGGCGAGCAGCGCGGAGAAGAAGACCGTCCGCGAGGGTTCCTCTTCCGACGACCGGGCCGTCCATCTCGCTTTGGTCCGTCGCCGCCCAGCCGTGAGCGTGGCTGCTGATACGGCTACGGCGAGCCCTGCTAAGTCTGTTGGGTCGACGTACTACACTGCGTCTGAGACATCGCGCTCTTAGATCTCGTTGCGGAGGAGGAAGGACGTTAGAACTTCTCGTTGCAGACATGATCATGCAAGTGTCCGAGCAACATTGCCATAATGGCTGTACAAGTACCGTAAGTCGACTCTACTACACTCCTTGGCCATGGCCACGCCGCTAACAGTCCTTCAGCAATTCTGTTTTCGTTTTCTTCTCGTTATCCCATGGAGGGGAGCAGTTATCCATGGAGAGAGGGCAGTTTTCCCCGTCTTTCTCCGCAAAGACAACACCGAGGGCAGGTTATCTTCTCGCCACTGCGTATGTTGTACCCTGTCCTTTGCCATTACCGCAGAGATTACTTCCCACGGCACTGTCGAATTCTGGCCCAGGAGGCATGGTTATGTTTATTCTGATTCTTTTTGGTTGGTTCTTCTTTTTTCCCCTGACTTCCCCCTCGGGACGGACCTTCGGTGGCACGTCAGGATGTCGTTTTCGTTTTCTTTTTGCAGCTGTGTAGGTAGATGGCCACACAGCTAGCTGATGGACGTGGCGGGGTGCTGGTCAGATCCCGGACGAGACAGTCACACAGCTGGTGGACTTGGTGTTGGTTGTAGATACCTCGACGAATTTGCTATGATAATAGAGGTCGTGATCATGATTCTACTCGCCTGCTGGTCTACACTGTGAGGCGTGATGATGGAGTGGTTTTCCCTACCGGTGACCATCAGTTCGCCCATCATTTCCTTCGTCAGTGTGTTCGTCAATGTTATCGTCAGTGTTCTCGTTAATGTCCCATCAGTGGCCCCCATCAACCTCCCCATCAAATTTACCATCAATCTCACTTCCATCGTCCCATCAATGTCCCGAGTCGACCGACCAAATTCCTAACTTTTCTACACGTGGGTGTCTTTCTTCGTGGCAGTCTCCCTGTGCTGCACCACGCTGCGTTCGTCACAAGGAGCGAAACGTCTAGGAGCACAAACGAGCACAAAACCCAGAGCACGAAAAAGACGCGAAAGGAGACGTCGTTGTCACCGAGGAAGCGGACAGACAGTCAGTAGTTTGGCAGAGGCCCGCGAAGAGGCAAACATAGGTGGTCAGAGAGCTGCGAAGGGCAAACACAGTCATAGAGCCGCAAAAGGGGCAAGATGTAAGAACAACCAAGTAGGTACCTAATGCATAACCGTCTACATACCCCGGCTCCTTGCCAGCCGTATACACTTGAACAGTACATCCCCAAGTCCAACCATCCATTGCCGTCCTCTTGTCCAAGATTACAAAAAGTTTATCCAAACCTAGCCTACCTGTAAGCAACCTAAGGTACCATAACATTTCACCATTTTCCCTTGTTCCCCCCCCCCCTGCCGACCGATAAAAACCATTCCCCTAGCAGCACAGCACCCAGGCTTGTTGCACCATCCCATCCTCAGCTCATGAATAATCCACCGGCTCAACACTCCCCGCCCCCCGGTCGCGGCGCGCAACCGGCGGGAGGCCCGGGGCGGGC
>JAMAJW010000122.1:0-82858 GCA_023628855.1 Coniochaeta sp. PK30-01 | reverse complement strand
GGGGGGTAAGTTGCGAGCTTAAGTGAGGCTAGATGTTTGGGTGGAAGTCGGCTGAGTGAGCGCGGGGGATTACGAGTTGTGCACGTGCGGATGGAATATGGTTAGGGGGCTCACGGGCTGGATAATGAACGTATGGTACCGTTTAAGGGATCTCACGCGGCGGTTTAGCGAGCAAATCTGATATCCGGATGACTAGCAGGTACATGAAGCTGTTATCGTTTCTCCTTCTCTGTGATCCAGATGCCGTTTCTCCTCTGCTGTAGTGCAGTCATTGTTCGTCGTTGCCATACTCTGTCCCTGGCGAGGGCCGCGACGTAGTCCAGCAACTACCACGCGCCTCCCTCCGCCTGCCTGTCTCATCTATACCACAAAGCTGTATCTCGTGACTGCGGGCATCAATAGATATATCACTTTATAACCTCTGAAACTAAGCATCTCTTTTGACAAAAGCTTGCTCTGCACCCAGGACATATCACAGCCTCGGCGCACGATACGGTTCGTCCGCCGGCCAGGCGATCAGACAAGCCCCCCTGCCGGCGTCGTGGGCAGCGTCTGCGGAGGAGTACATCGCCAAAGGGGCTGGTGTTGCAGTCGCTGGCTGTTCGCAGGAGCAGGCGCTCCACCGCGGCGACGACGAGTGCGAGTGGACAGGAGAGGCAGGCGATGATGTCTGGTTCGCAGAGGCGCGGTAGGGGTTGGAGATGTGAGAGCTGGTCTTCTTCTCCATGATGTCTAATAGCTTTTGGGGTTGCTTGAGTGTTCTCTCGGATGGAAAAGGAGGTCTTGAATGGTCCTCGTCGTTTCGCGATGTTGCTCACTCAACTTGTCATGCATGGACTGGGAGAGTGACAGCCCCCAAGACTAGATAGGACGGACAAAGTCATTGCTCATATACTTTATAGATACGCGGTCATGGTTCGCTCACGTACCTGTAGCTTATTTTAAAGTTCCGTGGGGTGTGCTTGCTGATCATGTCTCGCATCGAGCTCATACGCAGATGGTAAGCCCATGCCCACCACCCACCACCCACCACCCAGCCCGGACAGAAGATCCGAGGGTGATCGGATGACTGGAATCCAAAGTTATGACTGGGGACGGCACAGTGCTATCTGTTGGTTTGGGACCTCGTCTGTTGGTTGTTTACGATCTCTTCTGTTGGTTGCGACCTCCTCAGCGTCTTAGCGTGTTTGCTTTTCGTCCTTCAGCTGGCGAAGCATGTGGGAGAATGCAGGCTAGACTCCATGACATCCAGTTGTTTGGCTTTCTTTGCACATTTAGTTAGCTCCAGGACTGAATGTACGCATGGATGTGGACGGTGGAACTCGAACATGGTCCGACCGATTCTTGTGAGAGCCACTGCCATAGCAGCATTCTCACTAGTCGTCCATATCCTCACCGAAGCCGAGATTCTGTCTTAGATGCTGCAGAAACGGCAACGAATCGGAGCAGAGAGGACAAGGTCCATGACCTTTGGAGATCGATCGTGTAACAGAAAGCCCACAGCCTCGTTCCTGATAAGCCGCCTATGACGTGCATACACAGTGATTTTCCAGCACTGTCCCCGATCGACCACATCTAACAGATGATTCAAGATCTGCAGTGCTCGCGTGAGAAAAACAATGTTGTATTTCAGAAATCCCACTCAATTCCAGCCAAGTCGCCAAACTGTCTTTCAAAAACGCCCCGTTGCAAAGGTGTTCCGAGCTTTTAGTCCGCCCTTCCAGACCGGTCCGTTGTTATCGGAGGAACCCGAATGGCTTCCAACACTGCCAGACTGGTCATGTCGCGTGTTACGCGGCGGGTTTCGCTCAGGCCGCCTGTACGATCCGCCGATCAGCCATCTAGGACGATTCAACCTTCTTCTCCTCGGCCTTGCCCTCCTCCTCCTCCTGCTCCTCGCCTTCCAGTGGGGGCATATCCTCGTCATCCTCGTCCTCCTCCTCCTCATCACCGCCCATGCCGCCCATGCCGCCCATGCCGCCGCCGCCGAGCTTGGAGAAGTCGATGCCGCCGAAGTCACCTCCAGCGCCGCCTGTTGAGAAAGATTGGGTTAGCATCATCTCAACCAAAGCAGAACTTGACCATTCAAACGAGGCGACGTGTGTCGAGGAGTCGTGTCCTGTTTCGTGTGTCTTCCCCCTTTGATAGAGTGATGTGTCTGCGAGCGCGCTGTGTGTTACGTACCACCCATACCACCCATACCAGGCATTCCTCCTTCTATGTGTCTTAGCAGGGGTTTCAGGGGTGCAGTAACGGGACTAGGAGACATGGCCGGAATATAACAGGAGACATGAAGTGGGGAAAACATGCTTGCTTCGCGCCATCAGAGACGGCTGGAGAGAGGAGTTCACTTACCCATTCCGCCGAACTGCGAGAAGTCCTCCTCGGGAGCCTCGTTCTGCTCGTCCTCGTCAACCCACTTGTCGAAGTCGGTCTTGAGGTAGTGGACCTTCTTGGCGTCCTTTAGCAGGCGGGGCCAGTACTCGGCCTTGAGCTCCTTCTTGCGCAGCTTCAGCTCGACGTTCTTGCCGGTGTGGTTGGTCTTGCTGTTGTCCACGTCGATCTCCTCGTAGAACTCGAGCTCGAGGTGGTACGTCCGCTTGAGCGAGTCAGAGTGGCCGGTGAAGGTGAGCCCTTGGGGCTTCAGGTCGAGCTTGAGGTTGGAGGCCGGGACGTCGGGTACGCTGATGGTGAGGTAGATGAAGTTCTTCTCGGGGTCGCTGGCGGACGAGCGCTGGGCCCAGAGGACTGGAGGGTTGGCGCGTATGTTAGCTCTCTGTTACGCGTCTGTCTGCTAGCTACACTGCCTGGTTCTCGCCTGTCCGCATCCCCAGCGAACCAGTGCGAGAAACAGTAGCATGGGATCTGCCGCGCTGACTTACCCTCGGGAGTCTGTTGCGTGGTAGACATTGTGATTGAAGTTGTGCGGGTGGTTGCGAGAGTCGGTGAGGTTGCTAAGCTGGATATCAGGTTGCTAGCAGGCTTTTTGAATGTTAGAGGATGTCTTGGTTGTGAAATTGCAAAATTGAGAAGGAGGAAGAAAAAGGTGAGAGAGCTGGCTACTTACTAGTATCGACGGTGAGGCTATCGGGTGGGTATGGGGTTTGCACTGCCTGAGGTTTTGGTGGTGGTGGATGATAGAATGTGTGAGAAGCCTAAAGATTCGTTGGAAGTTTGGAAGGAACCGACAGGGCTGAGGAGCAGCAGCCGGATTGATGAGGGGTCCAGTGTGGCCCGTGCGTGGAGGTACTTCTCCTACTGTTTTACGGCATTGGGGAACCTGGAAGGCAACAACGAGGCTTAATTACCCCTCATCGACGACGCCCTCTGCTTGAGCTTTCTGAGGTTGTCTCCAGCTTTGACCTCTTCTGCATAGTAAATCAAAGAGGTGGTAGCTGTTATAACACATCAATAACCTGGAATGTACTACTTATTAATCCTGTGAAGACGGAATCACTTGGCCTGTTGCTGCTCAAGAGCTGCATGTACCAGGAATTCTGCTCTATCGAGGTGGAGCTCTTGTTCCGTATCTTTTTTAACTGTACCTCATTGCACCGAAGGATGCCTGTATCTTCTGGAATACAGCACCCTGACCAGATGGCAGATGTTGAGAGCTGCATCCTGCAGCCCTATTTAAGCCGCTTGCTTTTTCCGAGCAGTACCACAGTAAGCACTAAGCCTAGGTACTGCCAATATGTTAGCTGTCAATAGTTGTTTGTGATATAAGGTGGTAGAGAAGTTACTCGGTGCTATGACGTCCAAATGCTTTGCTGACTCCCTCTCTGAGCGCCACCTCAGCTCTTGAACAAAGCGCCGGGGCGGGGTCCGTCCCGCTGTACCACAGTAACCACGCGTCAGAACCGCTAAAATCCGGGGCAACTGGACGTTCGCGGCCTTTGAGCCTCAATGCCCGGAAGCATCACGTAAGGACCACCACCTCCGAGTTTGATCTCATGCGACACCGACGACGTCACCGCCAACCTTCGGAGCCACAACATCCAGCATCAATACAGTATACTGCGTAGTAGATCACTCGTCGGCCAGCCCCCTTGGCTTCACCAAAACCAAACACGGCAGAGAGGCTGCGGCCCTCTCGCTCTATCCCGCACCGATCATGCAGTCAATCAAAGCCCTCTTCGTGGCGCCTGACCCCCAGGCCCAGGTACGCCTCCAAGTCAAGTCTCTCGACAGAGATAAAATGAAATAAAAATGGCAAGAATGAGAGAAACCAGTGTCCAACTAAATGCTTCCGCTCCAGGTCCGAAAATGCAACATGCTCATCCGCTCCAACATCCGCAAGCTCGACCGCGACATCGCGCAGGTCAAGCAGGTCGAGACCAAGACCAAGAACCTGATCCTGCAGGCCGACAAGCGCGCGTCGCGCGACCCGGCCCGCCAGAAGCAGGCCGCCCGGGAGGTGCGCGACTTTGCGCGCGAGCTGATCCGCGCCCGCCGCGCCTCGGCCCGCCTCGTCACGGCGAAGGCCCAGCTCAACTCGGTCCAGATGCAGGTGAACGAGGCCTTTGCGCTGCGCAAGATCGAGGGCAGCATCCGCGCCTCGGTGGGGATCATGAAGGACGTGCGCGCCCTCGTCAGCCTGCCCGACCTGGCCATCACGATGCGCGAGCTGAGCGTCGAGCTGACGAAGGCGGGAATCATCGAGGAGATGACCGAGGACATGATGCCCGAGACGGGCACGCTCGAGGAGGAGGACGAGGAGGCCGAGGGCGAGGTCGACAAGGTGCTCGGCGAGATACTGAAGGATCGGATGGAGAAGACGGGCGCGCTGCCGAGCGTGCCGGCCGAGAAGGAACAGCCCGCCGCCGCGGCGGCGGAGGAGGAGGAGGAGGATACCGAGGCCATGATGGATCAGATGAGGAATCGGCTGGAGGCTTTGAGGAGTTAGGGCCGTGTCCCTTGGTTGCGTGTTGATCTTTGGTTCGGGGCTGCACGGGAGTACGGCGTTGGGGGTATGAGTGTGGCTTCTGAGAGGCTGAGATACGGGATGGACTGGGTTTATTCGGTCACGGGACCTCGACTGCTGGGTATTAGACTGCGCTGCATATATGACGACCATCAATGGCCAGATTGTCTGGGAATGGCAATTCTTCATGCCCATGTCTGGAGTCTGGCTGCCAGATGTTGGTGACAGCGTAGATGTCCACACGCCACAGCAACCACGGCGAGCGGGCTGAGCTGGTGCAACCCCGTGATGTCTCCTCCCGCGGTATCTATCTATGTGATGTGCATAGCCAGCAGCTGTTTCAAGGTCATCTTCGATATGTTGTTCGAGAGCTGAACTCGACCGTCCCTCTCCATTTCACCATAAGCTCAGTCAGATCCAGGGGCTGCTTGACACAGTTTTAATAAAAAAAAACAAGAACCCATCTTCCCCTTAGCTGACGGCTAGGCATAGACGATTAGGTGTCCAATTGTCTATTCCACTCTTCTAAGTCCTCTAGCTCGTTCGAACTGTCCTGAGCACCCATCGGTTCTGCTCGTCAGTGAAATCCCGCTACCTTCGTCCGATGCTGCGGCAGGGTTTGTCTAGCCATGCTCATCGCCCTGCCGAGGCACCTCATGAGGAACATATCAAGTGATGAGTCAGCATGCCACGACGTGGTTAGAGAGACTGGGGTCTCGCCACAATGTCATTGTGCCTATTGTCTCCGCATACAGCATACACCTTGGGGTTACCCAAGGTACCTTACTTTATACGAACCTCGGTTGACCTTACGTAGCACCTGGCCGCTTTATAGCCTAGCAAGGGGCCCAACCTCAACACTGTTCTACATACCTATGATGGTCTTACAGAGGCGCATCTGTCGGGTGCCTGATTGCCATGATGGCTACGTCTAGCCACTTACGGAACGTGTGGTGGACTGGTGGATCAAGAGTTCAAGTTATGGACAGGAAGGATTGCCACCCGTCGCCGAGAGATTCATCTCGTATCCTGTGTCTTTGACCATCTCGCCACTGCGCCAACCTGTCCGTTGGGAAGAGGTCTCACTATCCCTACACGCAATCTTGGCGGCGAACCAACGCGGTTCTGTGTCGACCGGGATGTCATCAGGATTGGACGTTTGGACGCTGTTGAAGCGTATGCCAACAGCCTTGATGGCGCAATAAGACTGAAAGGGGTTGGCCAAGTGGTCGACATGCATGAGATGGTCGGCGAGGTCGGCCAAAGACCTGCTGCAGGCATGGAGTGACTGCCGTCTTGACCAGGGACGTGTAGTTCAGCCAAGGCTGTAAGGCTAGTCCCGATGTGATCAGTGACGGGTAACGTCTGAGGACGATGATACGCGGAAGGGAACAGGCTTCCGGATACGCGGGGAATGGAGTCCTTCTGAGACAGGTGTGAGTCTTGAGAATAGTTCTGGAGGTACGCAGGGGGAGGAGGGAAGAATGTAGAATACCAGAATACCTGCTTCCAACATGATAGTGTCTTCGATATTCGATCGAGATCCGAGCCCCTTGCTTGCAGGAAGTTGGAACGCCTCAAACGGCTCCCTGAGTAGCTGAAGCTTGATCATGCACAATACCTGGGAACAGCACACGCATTCGAGCAATTCTATCATTAGGACTGTCTGTATCTTATCTCGGGACGCGGCACGTCCTTGAAATGGACCTGGCGTTCAGCTCTGAAAGGTCAATCAGGGCAGTGAACGTACTGCATCGCAAAAGTTTATTTAGCGAAGATCCGGCACCTTGCCTCTCCACTAATGCAGGCAAAATCAGCATAGGGCAATTGGTAGCGACTTCTCTCGCCAAATACGGTATGGACCCTGGGCTTCTCCTGGTCATTTTAGGTAAGAACGTATGTCTTGTACCTTAGCTCAGATAATCTGGTTGGGCGGCACACGGAAGGCACGGCTCATATCTTTGCACACACAACGTCCAATGATGGATCCAGCCGTACCTGGGCGACAAAGCTGCCCTGAGGAAGGTGCCAACTGCCATACGTACTATATGTACTGTGATGATATTTGCGGGTGCCATGCTCCCTATCGAAGATCAGGCACAGAATCGTAACTTCCAGCGTGAGACTGTCTCACACAAGTTTTCTCTTGGGGACGCCGCTAGCTTCTGTGTTTCTCTGCTTCTCTCCTCTGTCTCCCTACCTGCATAGTATCCAGTTGCTAAACTAGACTACATCGTAGCTCCCTTTCTCTAGCTCGTCGGGCTCCTCCTCACAAACATTCTCCAGTTACACGCCACCGTTCTTCTACCCGAGACCACGATAGCGGCGTAGCCCACAGCGCTATAGCCGGCAGCGCCGGTAGCTAAGGAACTAGCAGCTAGCACGGCTTCCTCCTCTCACTCTCACAGCCAGTCACCACCTCAACTAAGTAGTTGGCATGGCAGCTAGCTATGTAAGACAGAAAGGGAGAGGGCCCACGAAGCGGGCAACACATGCCAGAAAAGAAGGAAAATATCAGATCAGGGGCGAGCAGAGACCCCCGGACTCCCACTCTGGTCTCCCACTCTCCCTACCAAACCCTAGCAAGGCGCCTCACAATCCTTCCAAGACAATAATTGCCTGTTTCGGTCTGCCCACGATGCGGCACGCCACGGTGGAGACTGAGGATGTGCTACATTGGTAGATATGAGTCTAAAATGGGCCAAGACACACCGTCCGGTGTCCGTAGAGGTGCGGACGACAACTCACTCAGACTTCGTTGGCTTTAAAATGCGCCCTGGTCGTCTTCAAGTCACCGGCTTCCTCTTTCGCGCGGATAGCAAATGAATACCACAAGCCTCAACCAAGATGCTTCTCACAAAGCTCTGCGGCCTGTTCGCCTCAGCCGGCTTGGTCTTCGCCGGGTAGGTAGACGCAAACCAGCAGTCCCCATCCATCTATCCACCCATCCGCCCATCCATTCAGGGGCAACTCTTGCTCGGACCAGGAGCCCGTCTGCTAACCATCCGACACGATATAGACCAGCTCGATACCGGGCACGGACGGATACGCCGTCAGATCTGCTCCCCACGTATGACTACATCGTCGTCGGCTCAGGGCCCGGAGGGGGCCCGCTCGCCGCCCGGCTTGCCATTGCCGGCAAGACGGTGCTTCTGATCGAGGCCGGCGAGGACCAGGCAGGCGCTGCCCCATATGAGGTGCCCGCCCTGAGCCTCCAGGCGACCGAATACGGTCCGATGAGGTGGGACTACTACGTCAACCACTTCAGCGACCTCCAGACCCAGTCGCAGGACTCCAAGATGACCTACACCACGCCGTCCGGCGAGCTGTACATCGGCCCGAACCCTCCCGCCGGCTCCACCCCGAAAGGCATCCTCTACCCGCGCGCCGCGGCCCTGGGCGGCTGCAGCGCCCACAACGCCCTCATCAGCGTCTACCCGCACAAGAGCGACTGGGACGGCATCGCGGCCGCCACGGGGAACTCGTCGTGGTCGTCGTCCAACATGCGCCAGTACTTCCAGCGGCTCGAGAACTGCACGTACCTGGGGGATCTGGCGGGCCACGGCTTCGGCGGCTGGCTGTCGACGAGCCTGGCGTCCCTAACGCTGGTATTGGAGGACCTCAAGCTGCTCAGGATCGTCCTCAACGCCGTCTCCTCCATGAGCCAGGGGGGACTGCTCACGTCCCTGATCACCTCGGTCACCGGGCTGGCCAGCGTCCTCCTCACCGACCTCAACAACAACTGGCCCCTGCGGGACTCGACCCAGGGCGTGTACCAGATGCCCATCGCCGCCAACGACGGCGTGCGGTCCAACCCGCGCAACTTGATCCTCAACACGGCCAACGCGCAGAACCCGGACGGGTCGCGCAAGTACCACCTCGACATCCTGCTCGACACGCTCGTCACAAAGGTCCAGATCGAGCACGTCGCCACGCACCCCGTCGCCGTCGGCGTCGACTTCCTCCGCGGCCAGAGCCTGTACCGCGCGGACCGCCGGGCCAACCCCACCGGGCAGAGCGGCGACCGCGGCTCGGCCAAGGCGAGCGGCGAGGTGATCCTGGCGGCCGGCTCGTTCAACACGCCGCAGCTGCTCAAGCTCAGCGGCGTCGGCCCGCGCGCCGAGCTCGAGTCCTTCGGCATCAGGGTGGTGGCCGACCGGCCCGGAGTCGGCGCCAACCTGCAGGACCGCTACGAGACCACCGTGGTGGGGCAGGCGGCGTCCGACTTCGCCGTCATCAAGGGCTGCACCTTCTACCGCACGGGCGACGCGGACCCGTGCTTCCAGAAGTGGAAGAACGGGCTGGGCGCCACGCTCAAGGGCGTGTACGCCTCCAACGGCCTCGCCGTGGCCGTCGTCAAGAAGTCTGCCGCAGCCGCTGCCGGAGACGACCCGGACCTCTTCTTCGCGGGCGCGCCGGTCAGCTTCCGCGGCTACTACGACGGCTACTCTGCCGACGCGACGGCGGACGCGACGCACTGGTCGTGGCTGGTGCTCAAGGCGCACGGGCGCAACCGCGCCGGCACTGTGACGCTGCGGTCGAAGGACCCGCGCGACCCGCCCGTCGTCAACTTCAACTACTACAGCAACGCGGCCGACGCGGCGCTCGACACGGCGGCGTCGGTGGAGGGGATGCGGTTCGCGCGGCAGATGGTGGCGTCCGTGGGAGGGCTGACGGAGGTGTGGCCCGGCCCGAACGTGTCGGACGCGCAGCTGGCGGGGTGGATCCGCAAGGAGGCATGGGGCCACCACGCGTGCTGCACGGCGGCCATCGGCGCGGCGGACGACCCCATGGCGGTGCTGGACTCGGACTTCCGGGTGATCGGTGTGGATGGCCTGCGGGTAGTCGAAGCCTCGGCGTTTCCAAAGATTCCGGGGTTTTTCATCGCGGTGCCGGTGTACATGCTCAGCGAGAAGGCGGCGGATGTGATACTGGGTCAGGCGTCGTGATTGTTATGCTCTTGCGCAGTATCTTATGTATTTTATGGATGGGAGGTAGTCGAATCAAGACATGATCTATGACGGTGATCATAGCATGGGATAATTTTACCGAGTGTCGATCCTTCTTGGCTATCTGTCCCGACCACGTCGATCTACTCGAGCACTCTGATGTCCTGAATGACCTATTCCGTCATCAAGGTAGATGGACAGAATTGCATCATTGGAGGCTCGGGTTTCTTTTCTGATAATCGTGCATCTTACTGTCCTTCCTACCACAGCCATCACCCTGCTCACGACTTACATAGTCTCTACCAGGAATACCAATTACTTCCAACGTCAACCCACACACATAAACTTCTGCGTGATGCCGCGGGAATGTCACCCCCCTTACGCAGTATATATTCATATAGCCGTGAGAATATGCCCACGGCCTGTTGGCTCGACCGTGCAGCAATACGGCACCAACATTCCCATACATGAGCTAGCTCATTGACGCAGTATATAGCGGAGAGGTAGAACCCCTCATTGCTTCCATCCTGAAGCAGGTTCAGCCACCAAGCCCGACAGCACTCCATCATTCGACCATGTGGCACCTGTTACAGAGCTTCAGCCGCAACTGCTGCCTGGGCTGCCTGCCTCGAAGCGGGTATAAATCAAACAATAGAGATCGATATGAGTCTAATCGACCACACCACTCCGTAGTCAATACCAAGTCAGAGTCAATCTTCTCAGTGTCTCCTTCGTCTACCGCAACAGCTACGCCCCTTACCACCGGCTCTCTCGTCCGAACCCCAATTCCCCTTCCCGTGCTCCCGACCATCCAAGAGCTCTTAGACATCCAACCACGGCCTCAACCGAGTGCTCAACCAGGTCCAGGTCCACCACACACAACCCAATCCCCGCCAGCAACCTCAGCCATGCCTCCCCAGACCACCACCAGCTCCCAATCCTCCGCCCTCCTCCCCCCACACACCCTGCTCACCACCACCCCCGACCCCCAGTCCGCCTCCCCGCTCTTCTCCCTCCCGCCCGAGGTGCGCAACCAGATCTACCGCCTCGTCCTAGCCGACTACCCGGACCCCTCGCCGTCAGCCCGCTACGGCGCCTCGACCTGCTACACCCGCCCCAGCTACTCCGCCCCTCGCCGCGCCGACTGCGCCCTCCTCGCCTCCTGCCGCCGCGCCTACACGGAGGCCTGGCACCTCCCCTTCCTCCTCGCCGAGCAGACCCACTGGCTGACGGCCCCGGACCGGGCGCCGCCCGAGTACGTCTCGGCCCTCGGCGGCAACGGCGGTGGGGCGAGGGCGGGCATGCGGGAACACAGCGTCGCCCTGCTCACGCACCGGCTGGAGGGGATCGCTTCGCGACTACGGCGCCACGACCACGACGACGACGCGGAAGAGGAAGAGGAAAAGGAAAAGGAAACGGAGTTCGAGATCGAGAGTCTGCGGGTGTTCGCGCAGATGTATCGCCTCGAGGACGGCAGTCTGGCCTCGCTTTTGGGTACGCCGCGGCTGAGGCCCCGGCGGGTGACGCTGACGGTGCGGCACGCGGACTGGTGGTTCTGGGAGCGCGACGAGACGCTGAGGGTCGAGGGGCAGAGGTGGCTTCGCCCGGTGTGTGGGAAGTTGGGAGCGTGTGTGAGGGAGGTGTGTGTTGAGCTCGAGAGCCTGGAGAGGAAGCGGGACCAGGTGGATGAGATTGCGCGATTGATGAGGGAGAGGTGGTTCTTCCGGCGACAGGACGGGGAGGGGCTGTACGCCGATGTGACGGGGGGCAGTGATGAGGTGACGCGGTGGAGCGGGCCGAGCGCGTGGAACGGGCAGCGGTGGGTGAGGGACGAGGCCGCGGAGGGGAGGATTGATTACTATGTTGTTGCGGTGTGGTTCCGGCCGGAGCACGTGGTTGTGCGGAGGGGCGGGACGGTGAGTGATGAGGCCAGGCAGGCGTGCGAGGAGCAGGTTTTCGGGCCCCGGCTGAGGCTCACCGTGCCGCTGGGGATGAAGAGGACGCCGCCCGGGGGAGCGGTGTGGTATATTGGCCCGGAGGTCGGCCCAGCTCCGTCTCCGCGGGTATAGCCAACGACGATCTCTGATGCTGTAGTGTCGGGAGAAGTAACCGGGTTTGGGGCGTGTGGGAGCCCACCGGTGATGTGTTTATGGGATGACTAGATAGCTACACCAGATCCTTGGGTGCTACGACGGTACCACGCTACTGTCCCATTGCAATAGAGTGGACATTACAGACTTGGGGAATGCTCTGCTCTAAGTTGGACACGGAACCCGGCTGGACGTCGCGAGCAGTATTCCGATACCTTTTTCTCTATGCAATCCCGTCAGCGCCTACAGAACACGGTATCAATCCCGCCGTGAGTCGGGCCACCGAGAGCGTGAGGCTCCGGACAGCGTATCAAACACGGAACACGATTGCGGACAAACGCGGCCGGCTCCGTCGCCGAGATCGGGCGCTGATGTCCGGGTCCCTGCTCGCTGTGTCGGCAGCTCGCACCCCCAACCGCTCCGAATAAATGACTCTTTCGCCAAGTGCTGCGATTATCCAGTCCCATCACGGGCTGCAACACCCCTAAGAATGCGAGGGGCTCACATCATGGTTTCATAATCCCGCATGAAGAGCAACCAAACACATTACCAGCGTCCACGATTGGTGACCTATTCCCTCACCGAAACGCGAGGAGAGGACGTGGATAGATTGACAAGATTTTCGTTGAGCGGCGTCTTCCGCTCTGTCATTGGTGGTGGACGTGGGATGGCGTGGGGGCGGGTTAGAGCGTTGGGAGCGTTGGGGGTCCCGAGACGATGAGGGGCCCCTGCTCCGGGAAGGTGAGAGTAAATCCCCGGAGACAAACATCCTGGCGCTTGGATAAGGCCCTGTGCCTGGTTATTGGGATTGTGACAGTGGTGGCGGTGGGGGGTTGGCTTGTCCTGTGGGAATAGGGGCTCGTCACCGTGATGGGATATAACTCAAACGTGTGATAGAGGCAACAAGCGAGCGTTTCTACCAGGGCTGCCCGACGCCCATCAGAACGATGCCCGGTGATGATGGCAGGAGGCGCGTGGTCAGGCAGCACAGGTGATGCATCTCCATCCACCGCCTGCTTCGTAGCCAGCCAGCCAGCCAGCAAGCAAGCCAGCGATGAGCCTGCGGTCCCAGGGCTGCCAGAGGGAGGATGGGTGACCGACGACTGAGATGCCCGAGATCGGGGCGCAGTGATGTTGCAGCTGGTTGGTTGTCAGATATGGATCTGAAAATATGGGATTTTGAGCATCTGAATGTGAATGGCCCGTATCCGTCTATTTCCACGTGTCTCCTGGCATCGATGATAATGCGGTTGTTACAACGCATTGTGTCACCCCCTCGCAAAGTCCATGCAGACCGGTCTATGTTCCGTAATCAGCGTGCCAAAGGTCCGTCGCTGGATATAGAGCGCATCTGGTGTGCAATATAACCTCATAAAGGGTATGATGGTCTAAGAATAGTTAGAAAGCGCGAATGTGATCTGGAAACGTTGGTTAAGGGGTGGCACTTCATTACGGCGAGCATTTGCACTCGGGCATTCAGGTAATAACCCCCAAACCCCACGGCCTCCTCCTCCACTTCCAAGCCCGGGGCCCCTTTGGCGTCTGTCACTCCCACGGGCTTGGATCATTGGATGGACACCTGCAAACAAGCCAGATGGATTCCTGAAGCTGGGCTCACTTTGCTTTTCTCAAATCAGACCGTGGCAGGCGTGTTCCCTGTGGAAGGAGGTCGTGTCAATGCCAGTAATGTCCGAATGAGTGATGGTTATCCCATGTCTCTCGGCTCCGATAGGCAGGTGTCTGAGACATGGACTGAGATGCTAGGTATGCAACGCGGAGCAGATGGGCAGCCACCCAAGTAACTTGTGTTTTGAATGCGGCTGCTATCCAGACAGCAACGACAGCCGACAGCCCGATTCGCATACCTCGCGAAGGGGGCATCTATCTCTTTCGCTGTCGTGTGTCGTGCACATATTGATGGTGTTCATGGAGCTTTTTTGCCGAGAGTGAGACATGTGCACATGGCTTGACCAATAGCCAGTTCAGAGGCTCTGACTTGCTTGTTTGCTTGGCTCGCCTCGAGCTTCATCTGGCGAGCGCAGTCGTGCCTACACAGTAGGTGGTCTATCACGTCAAGGGATCATGAGGATGCGCAATGCAATTGTGGATGCACTTTCCCCTTCTGGATTCTTGCAATCCAAGACAACCAGGAAGCCGGATCGACAAAACGGAGCGTTGAGAAGCCGTCTTAAGACACAAATTCCAGCAGCGCGGTTGGCGTTCCACTGCTTCCAGGGTGGCTGGCCGGCGCGGCATCAGTGCCATCCATGGATGTTTCAAACTCCCCAGGTCGATGCTCATCTCCGGTCATTTCAGGAAGCTAGCATGGAGCGCGGGGAAGACGGAAAGTGGTCCTGTCCCCACCCGGCGATAGCCAGAGAGACAAGCGAGTCAGCGAGACACTAGCGATCCGGGAGCACTCTCCCGTCGAGTCCCGTAGCTCGGGGCTCTAGTGGGTACTAGTGAGAAATGAATCCGGCCGGAATTCGATCGGGAAAGTGCGGTGACAGGCAGGCTGCATTGCGAATCAACAGTGCGGAAACCGAGAGCCGGGCAGGAGGAAGCAATCCAGCGATCCTACACAGTAAACTCTTGTTTTTCACACCGGCAGACCGGACTCACGGAGACAAGAACTTCCATCTTATTTGTTTGCAAACAGGTGACAAGCCTCTGATCTCGTCTTGCGTTGCTGGTCGCGACAGCCGACCGTGAAGTCTAGACGGACCCAGACCCGATCAGCGGAGGGTCCAAGTGCAGGACGATCGCCTGGATCGATCCCCGGCATGCTGGCATGATACTGTACCACAGTAGAGGATGTCCAAGATGGGAAAGCGCGTATCCACCAGTGCGCTAGCGGGTCGGGTAGCGATGCCGCTACATTTGGCTCAGTTCGGTTGCGCAGGGCGAGGAAGAGAGGCGGTCAGCGGCATTTGTGCAGCATTCACGCATTCTTGTTGGATTTTGGCTGGCATTTACTGCATAGTAGGTTCTGCGACAGGGCCAACGCATTCCGAGCCCCCTAACTGGCCAACTACGAACGACCAGCAAAGCGTCATGATTCATCTTCACAGTAGTCCCGGACACTGCTGCCCTGGCGACAGCATCGGCGACAAATCTGGACATCAGAGACGGGTAGGAGAGCGGTGAGCATGACGGAAGCAATCCGTTTGCTTCAGCCTTCAGGATGCTAAATTGCCGGTGACACGACTGTCATAACGCACACACCATGGCGATGACACCTCACTACCAGGAAGCCCCGAAAAGTCGGAGGACGGGGCTTCTCGTAAAACGGTTTGCTCAATACGCGATGCGAAGCCCGAAGTGCGACGACCACAGCCACGGTGGCTGCAGTAAGCAAGTGGTGAGCAATCAATCATACCCAAAATCACATCCAGCGCTCATGGCGATGGAACTCAAGTGGACGAAGACGCGCGAGTCGTAGTAAGTCTGGGGTTGCATACGGCACAAGTAGGAAGCATTCAGGAGCACTATCATCAACTCGGTGTTCCCCCAGTCTGACTCATACATTACTGACATTTCACCCTCTGACCGTTTTCACGCGGGCAGCCAAGTCCCGATCAAAAGTCGGGGTGATCCTGATTCTATCCCCGTGGTAGCCGAGGAGGCCGTGTCCACTTGTCGGCAGAGCAAGCTGAGTGAGGGAAAATCTTGGCCGATGCGACGAATACGTACGTGCACAGATGCCGCGGTCGGCATTCTATCGGTACGAGGCAGGATGATTAGCACGGCAGCGACTGACTGATGCCGATGCCATCCGTACACAGTAGGTGTCACAATTACGGAGGATGAGTGATGACGATAGACACATGGAAATGAGACTGTGAAAAGCTGTTGTAGCCATCAAGAAACGTGTAACAAGTCGAGTCCAAGAATGGAAGTCTGTTGGTCATTGACGTGAGGATCATGTATTGCTGCCATTTCCCTGATTTTGACTTTCTCGTGTGCCAAGCAAGCCAGCGGGTGGACTTTTTCCGCGGCAAAAAGCAAGACACCCAGGGCACCGAGACACAAGCAAACAAGGTTGGATTTTTGTTGCGACGGCTGTTTGATTGTTTGAGGCGGCTTGCAATCATGTGCAATCATGATATTTTGCAAGGGATGACGATGGCTTCTGAAAACAAGCAAGGAAGGCTTGGTACCTCGGGTGTACTTGCAGCATCATACCTTCCGTTTATTGCAACAGCATTTTATCTTTTGCCCAGTGACTTCCTCTTTTGGGCCGAACATCGGTATCTTAGGGCCGGGTGGTCTGCATGAATATCGGCTACCGCTCGACAAGCATCTGGAACAGGAAGCCGAAAACGGTACTTTACCACAGTACCTGCCCGACCAAGGTACTGTGCAGCGGTTCCGCAGTAAGGGAGGATCCCTGACTCAGGAATGCAACCATCCATCCGGTGCGCTCCAGCCAGCATCAGTACCTCCGCGACATCCAAGCTGAGGTTGGCTGCCCTCCTTTGCCCAACGGCTTTCAACGTTTTGACACAGCTGACTGTGACTCGTGTCAGGTTGTAAGCAGCTGGGTTTGCTGATGGCTTGTCCTCTATTGACGCATCCTTTGATAGTTCCTTTGTCGCTGTCGCCAAACAAACACCAACGCTCGGCCATCATCCGTTCAGCTGGACCCCGAACAGATAAAACCTCGGTCGCGAATCCATCATTCCGAGCGACTTCCAGAAACTCGAGAAAATCCACTCAACCAAGGGTTCAGTGTTCTAGGTTATCACAGCGCGCAGCAAGACCCATGGACGAATGCGACGACAAGGGACGCGGCCGGCAGCCGGTTCAGCCCAGACCGTGGCCCTTGAGTCCTTCGTTTCCCGGAAGCAACGCTCAGTGACACGCTGCCCAATGATAGCCCTCGCATTCCGAAAGGCGGTCAGGAAATACCGCTTCCCAGCGAGCCCAGCGTAATTTTCTCAGCAAAAGAAACGCGAGAGTTGAGTGCTTTGGCATGCTACTGGCTGCGGCGTGGGGGGCCACTGCGAGCACAGAGAGTCAATGCCACGCTTGTGGTTGGGCGCCGATGACTCCCCGTCCCTTGTGTCAGTGTGTCGCGTCCGTCCGTTTGCCTCCTGCGATTGTTTGTGTTGCAAGTTGGCTTTGCCGTTTGCCTCGTCCGCCCTCCTTTGCGCTTTGATGGCGCTCGTTGCGCTCCAGCGTTCCTCCCATTCACGCATTCATTCCCATGGCTGGCTTGCCAAGCAGTCTGGATGCAAGTTCTGGCCTTTTAAGATTTAATGGATTTTCCCTTTGGAACGGAAGATCGTCGGCTGGCTGGAACTGGCTGGATTAGGTTACGGGGAGCTGTTAATCACGGAGTGGTGATCCGCCCGTTCCTGTCGATGAATCATGTCAAATCCGTTGGCACGTTTTATTCAGGCAGCCACTGGCGGCCCTACCCCAGGAAATCCACCCCCGTTTCCCGTCTGGCCCGTCTGCCCCGTGGCTGTGGGAATGTGGATGTGACTCCCCATGTCTCTCCCCCATCCCGCCTCACCGCAACCCACGCCCCCCTTGTCAACCCCCAAATAACAAATCCCGGACATCCCTGTGGACAAGGCCACGTTTGTTTGCGTTTTGGTCCCATCCCACGGGATCGTGTCCGACGCGGATGCCTGCCCAGACTCAGAATTCCGCGGCCTTACCACAGGTTCCCATTTTATATATTTCCTCGTGCCGCATCACCGCCGCCCCCCATGCTTCTGGCCTTGTCGCTTCTTCTCCCCCTTTGTTGTGGTAACTTTCCAAATATACCTTGATATTCGCCTTCGGTCTGACTGCTTGCTCAACTCCTGGTACTACCCAAACTTATATTAATCCTCTATCTTGACTGTCATACGGGATATCTGACATCGTCCCGCCACATCACCCCGTATTCCTCGGCACAGCCCGGTCGCGTATAAGACCCTGACATCCGACACCCCAGGATCCGTCAGACCTTTTCCACGAGGACCACGGTTTCTCCAGATCAGATCGATCAGACACGTCGGTGCCGTCTCCACTAGAGATCAACCAACCCAGCACTTACAACCAGGACTCGCCAACTTTCCGGAGTCGAGACAGTCACCTAACTGGCATACCTCCCTACTCCAGACTACCAAGCTCACAAACCGCAGCCATGTACGGCTCGCCTTACGGTTCCTACAGTGGGATGTCCGCGCCCATGGACATCGCCCCAAGCGACAGCTACTCCCGCCAACAGGACGCAAGCTGCGCTTTTCCCTCCTGGCCGCGACGCTCCTCCCTCTCGGAGTCAGACAGCCACTGCGAACGCGCGACCTCGTACCTGAGCGACGAGGACCTCTTTCCCTCCGACTTGGACTCAGACTACCACTCCGACGCCCGGAGCGTGTCGTCGGCCAACAGTAGCAGCAACAACACGCCGCACCAAGAACATCAGCCCTACCGACCCGAAGCCATCTGCGAGGTCGACGTGATGGAGATGCAGCGCGAGCGGGCCGCCTACCAACGCGAGGTGATGCGCTTCCTGGCTCTGGAGAAGGAGCGGCGGCGGAGCGCTGCGCGGAAGAGCAAGCCACGCTCGGGGTCCTCTTCATCATCCAAGAAGGGCTCGCCGAAGAGCAAGCTCGCTGCCATGACACCTATTGCCGAGGCCGAGTAGGCCTGTTGCATCCCTTCGCAGTTACGATATACGACTTTGATGAGTAAGTTTGCCGAGTCCCCTTCACTCACGAGACGGTGATTAAACTAACTCCTGTTGCAGCAACGCTATCTGATACCCCATCATAATCATTCCTTCTTGCCATGGCAAGGACTGTTTAATCTACCTAATCACTTTTACCTTTGCATGAGTGTCTTCTGGAAGACTCTCCTCTTACCTTTCTGCCTCTTCCAGAGAGGTTGCGCCGATCGCATCTGTTCTGCGCCAGACGAGGAACACCACACTGTCGTGCCCGTGCCACCGCATGTCCCGGAGCGCACAGAAACGCGGGAAACCAAGAATTATCTTGGTTTCTGGCGGTGTCCTACCCTTCCCGACGCCAGGTGTGTGCGAGTATGTCTCACCTAGGGCTGAGATTACAGGAGTCGCCTGTCGGGACAGGCGCGGTCGATGCTTGGTTTTGGATATACACCACCCCCCTGCCTATGATCAGGTTGTGGTGTGCGAGAGAAGGAGAATGTGACACGCGGCGAAGACGGCTCACTGGAGCAAGTCTAGCCGCGTGGTTGCGTCGCATCGACAGATTTGCATTTTTTTTTCCTTTTTCCCTCTCCCTTTCACGTTTTGCATTATGGGTTGAGGAAGGGCGAGCGCGAGCTTGTGACACCCCCACACATCACACTGGGCTTTCGCTGTGGATGGACAGTCATGTGCTTGCCGCCTGTTGTGGCACATCTTCCCCCGGCAGGTGGACGCAGGACACACATTACTTTTGGTATGCATTTAGGAGTTGTGCTTTTTTTACGGGTTACAAAAAGCGACTTTGCGACACCGAGGCGGGAAGCGTGGACAACATGGGGATTTCCGACACCGGACACATCGGGCAGAGCATTTGCATTTTCCTCAATTTCTTCCTTGTTCTTGTCTGGGATTTTGGGGCAAACCTCATGTTTTTTTTTTCTTCTTTCTGTTTTCTCAGCGCGCATCGACGATACCCCCGGGCAGAACCCTCAGCATGATACCCCCTCCGGCATGGAACTGCATCTTTTTACAAAGGGTCGCAAGTTCACACTTGATACAGAGTTTCTAGCGAATAGCATAATAACGCACACGTTACGCACTTAAGACATCACACTTTTTTTATTGACAGTGACTCGAATCACGGAGCAGCGGCGCTAGTGACATGGGACGGACAGTTTGACAGGACAGTGCAGTCGGTCTAGATCTGCTTGACCTCTCTGGCAGTGCGAAATGTGATCGACGAAAAGGGTCCAAATCCTTCCTCCCCTCTAGCGTGACGGCCGTAAAGCATGATCTATCCCACGGAGATGGTGGGCAGAAACCACACACAAACCGACGGGGATTACTAGATATTTAACAGGGTTTTATGGCTGCGGTGATGGGGGATGTGTGTGTGTGTGTGATCCGAGATGCTAGCGCGTGATGAGAAAGCTAACCCCAGCACCCGTAACGTTCTTGTCGGTGATCGATATGCGGGAAGACCAGGGTCCCCCTTCCGCTCCGTCGCGGGCGCGTCGGGGGAACTTAACCTAATCGGATCGAAGCCAGGGAAGATAATTATAGATGTACTGCATTGTGATCTTTCCTTTCACGATGAGTCCAAAGCACGATGCGTTTTCTTTGTTCGAGGTGGACGAATGAGTACGATATGGTTGGCTCCGTAGGAGCTGAGTGAAAGAGGAGAGGCAAAGAAAGAGAGAGACACTTGACACGGATGGATCAAATCCTTCCTGCGATCACTGTTCTCCATCCCAGGCAGATATATTGACTTGACTCCTATCCAGTCAGCCAGTGAATCGTTGCAACCACGGAGAGAGGGCGAGAGGGACGCGAAATAACGTGATTGAACGGGACGCCAAAGGAACGGATCGTCGAGGCACCAATGAAGGCAGCGAGACGGCATATCAAGCTCTCATTCGCGGACGCGGACTCGAGGGTTGTCGTGACAAGACCGAGTTCGAGCCAGTCCTGCCAATTCTATCTGCAAGTCGCCCTTTACGATATATTGAGGGAGAAGTGAGGAGTCATAACTGGCGTTGTAGCCTGTCCTGTTGGGGCTCATTGTAGTTGGGAAGACTGATGTCGAGTCCCCATCTCGTGTCGTCGAGTCCCCCGATTCCTTCCAAGAGCTTGATTATTGGCGGCTGGACTTATCGGGTTTCATTGGCATTAGATAGAATCTATCCTTGGAAGCTATCGAGGCAGTTGGTCATCTCGTCAAGATGGGCCTCCGAATTGGATAGACTATGTCCCTGTGGGAGCTATAGAAGACTGTTGGTGATCTCGTCAAGATAAAAACTGACTTCAGCTATCCTTTTTGGGTTCATTTTTCGGCCGCAAGGTCAGTCCTGGATCGAACCAGGGAACGACGATGCAGCTCTGCTTGGCTGCTTGCCGGGTAAGCTTGTCAGTTCGCCGGGGAAGCTGCAAGCTGGTCCGTTCGAGATGCAAGATGCGAACACAAGTATAGATTCACTGTGACGTAAAATGAGATGTGACAGCGCGATAACAGAGAGATAAGTCGGGACAAAAAGACCCCGGTACGCGGACTGCAGGCAGAACAACAACAGATTTCGCTCTCGGCGACGGAGCAGGGTGCGACTTCGGAAGTGTTGCGACGGCGATTGTTGATTCAAGCAAGAGGTGAGTTGGAGAATGTGACGGTGTAACCAATATTGCCGTTGTTTGTCGAAGTCTGGACCGGCTTTTGCTCCCCCCCCTGTTCGCAGGACACAGCTGTGCCATCTAGCGACAGGAGCATTGACAACCACTGCATTTCTCCGCACAAATCTACTTTATTCGGCTCAATACAACTAGGGTTGAACATCATGAATATCGCGATATTTGACAACCATGAGGGTTCATACATAAGCACACCGCAAAACAAGGCCGTTGAAGCCGGGAAAAAGAACGAACATGGGGGAGGATCTCGCCCGGCCCTCCGTGCATTCAGCGGTTGGGGTGGAGACTCTTGTGCCTCTCGCACGGACTCGCATCTATCTGAGATTCCCATCTCGAGCTTTGACACCCAGCATCTTACTGCGTAGGTAGACATCCTCGAAAGAGCTATCATCCCGGCTATCTTAGGGTTTAACTCTACATGAGCACAACGGCCGAACAATACGTCCGTAAACTGGTGATTGCGAAGACCAAACCAGTCTAACAAGCCTTTGGAAGGATTCAGATCCAGGAAAAGCAGACAGATATCGAATGGGAAGCCACTCTCCGCTAACATCGGGGTGGTGGCGCTCGTGCAAGCCTTGGATTCTCAAGCCACGAAGACATCATTGAAGAGACAAAGCATCATCCATGTCAACAACCCCACACCGGTGTTCTTGTTTCGACCGCACGCCGCCGTTGATTCCGTCAGGCCCCGATTCCTTATCCATGCGCCCCCGCGTCTGCACTCTCATCTCGTCAATGCCCAATCTTGCGAGTTGCGTCTGGCCGGGGGGAGGCTCGTAATTGATCGATGCAGTCCTTCCTGAGTTCCAAGATTGGAGAGAACCGTTGGTAAGTTTAGGGTGAGACAGCATAGGTTCGAGCTGTAAGGTACGGGGTCGATAGATTGGAGTGACCTCTTCCTCCAAAGAGGACAAGCCGATGCTTTTATTGGTGAAGCGAGAGTCGGCTGCCGCGTGGGATTGGAGATGTTTAGCGACAGGTCTAAGCACGCGGCTGCCGGATGCATTTGCGGTTGCGACATGGTGGCCTTGCCGCGAGGACGGCCGCGGGGTAAGAAGCTAGCTACCTTACCTTACCTTACCTTACCTAGGTAACAGTGCATGAGATACCAGTAGTTAGGTTGGTTGGGTTACGGATGCACCACTTTGCGATGGTTTGCTTCCAAAGCATCCAGGCATGTGGCTTACCTTTCCTGCTCATCTTGTCTTCAGACCGCTGTTTATTCACCGGACGCCATGTATCTTTCGATAACCGAAATGACTTGCTGGAAAGAATACAGATAGAGGGCCGGGAACAGGATCCAGGAACCACCAAGCCAGTGGCGGAGAGAAGCAAATCAAACACGAGATGCTGCGAGACCGTTTGTCTTTAGGTGCGATCGTCGTCGACCGGTAGACCCTTGCCCGGAGATGTGATTGGAACTCGGCGCGCATGGGCTCTTTGAAGTTCATCCATACGGCGAATTGCAGGGCAGCGGTCTCAGGAGCACTGGACGGACGCGTAACAGTCATGATATGGAGAATGATCTTTACCAGAGCGCACGAGGGCAGCAACTTCAGGTAAGAGCCAGTCGACTGTTCTCACATGACCTTTGTCGCACTGATTCTCCACGCCGAGAGCCAGTGAAGTGCACCAATGATGACATCGTGGAGATGATTCTTGGGGTCGGGACTCCGCTCGTATGCGAACAAGAAGAGAGGATCAGGTCGACAGATGCCCGGCCGCCCGTTCATGCCAGCGCATCTCCATATCTCAATCGTGCTTTGCCGTTCGCTTGATGTCGAGTAATGAAAGTACGTACAAGGTGGATGATTAACATACATACACCCGTACTATATTGCTGCACCACGGCTGTGTCCGTGGTTTGTTGGTTCGAAACAGCCAGGGAACCATGTACATATACCATGTACATGTACCTGTACCTGTTACGAGCTCCCGTCCTCGGATGGCATCGCGGATGCTTCAGTTGCAGATTAGAATAAAGTTTTGGACGCTTTGGTCAGAGGGAGGGGCTAAGGCACGCAGTGAGATGTGTTTCAGGTTACAAGGCTTTTCTGGACGCAACACTACACCACTTCGAAAGCGTTTAATGTATATAGAGACTGCAGCCCTTCCCCTCGTCTCGTCGAGCTTCTGCTACGTGACAGCATCAATCAAACATGTGCTTCGGCGTCATGCTGCTCTTTCTCCTATCGGGGTATCGCGCCGTCACACTGCGCGGACTTTGTGCTCTTGTACTCGGGCGGACTCCACCCGTCGGAATCCGCGCTTCAAACAATCAATGAATGGGCATTGTATACTGTACTCGAGCATTCACAATGCGTCGGAAAGAGCCAGGTTAATAACGCGCATCTTGCTCGTGCACACTTGAAAAGATCAGTCGGCGAGGGGGGGGTTGGGCGCTTCGTTGAGAGATGCAGCCATCTGATTGGCCGTTCATTGTGATCGTGGTTGTAGATTGCATGGGTCGCGCCTTCCGCGCGAGCCAATTGTCAGCCTCAGCAGGGTCTCTCAGCGGTTATTCGACAGCTGTCCCTGGCTCACCCCGCCTTCTGAGTCTCCACCTCGGATCCACTTCCCACCTCACATCGTCGTCCCCACCCCTTGGATGGTCCTTGATTGTGTGCTCCCGGCCCAACCACGCTGTTCTGCCGCCTTGCATTGCGTTGGCGATGAGACCTGCTAACGAGGCCTGGACAGAGGAGGCTCAGCAGAGACCAATTCGTCAATGTCGAATGTCGTTGGGGCGATGGCCAGCTTTCAGGACCCCGAATCGCCCCCTTCGCGTGGGAGGCTCGCTTCATCGCATGATCGATACCAACTGGAAGTTCAATGGGCCACCCAAAGCATGTAAGGTACGGCCACTGTTGCATGTCATACAGAGAGGGTCACCTCTTTACTGCAAGCTCTTTAACGGAGGGACCCTACAGCATGCATCTGCGGGACCACTGGAACATGCTGTGTCGCCTTCTTGACCCGGCCAGCGTCAGCTACCTGCTTCTCTCAGGCCATCACTCCCATGCTCTCTCCGCTGTCTCTTCTCCGGCCGCAAGAAACAGCGGTCTGGCTGCGCTATTCAAGCGTATGATCGATAACGAGCGATAGCCCAGGATCTTCGGAGCAAGGAAGTCGATGTCTCACTCTGTTTTCGTCAGCGTGGAGAGAGTCACACACGATATGGGTGTGCGAAGAACGCTGCTGCATAGTCGCGTGGCTCTCAACCTTAGTCCTCCTCAAGCACACAACTATCGAGTCTCTTCATTCGAGGGAAGAGGGTATCTAGCAGCTATTTACTTCTATTTCCAACGGCCATCGACACGCGAGCGAAGCACCGGGAAATTCTCTCCCAGGCTAATTATGGCAGAATATTGGCATGTACCATGTACGGCCTGCCAACCAGGGCCCTTGAAAGCCATGTTCCTGTACCGAGCTACTGCACATCCTACCTTCTTGTCACCCTGTCGCCCCCGTCTTCTATGCAAACCTTCCACCCATCCACGTACACCTCACTCCGCGTTGCATGTACAAAAGTACCTCTCCATAGTGATTGTGCTGCAGGTGGACATGTCCGTTCTCTCTTGGCTTCTGCGGTGGCTTCTGTTCTCGGTCCACAACTCACCCCGAGACCCCTGCCGGTCGCTAGGTCCCGCTGATGCCCATCACCCTACCATGCAACCCTGGGGCATGATCAAAGACCTCGTTCGCATCTGCTCTCTGTCTGGGCTTGCAGGCTTGCAAGGGGCAAGTCTCTAATTTTATATGGCTTCCAGGCTTGTCCAGTGACAAGCCGAGCTCTGCTCACTTAGGCGCCGGCCCACAGCTCGACATATTTGCCCGCACATCCGCCCAGAGCAATATCTCTGTACTTGCGCCCTCCTCTCTTGAATCGTCCCTTCGTCTGTTTTCCCTTTTTGCGGCCTGCATCTTCTCGAGCCTTCTCCAGCGTCTAGAGCTTACGAGAGTGAGGTTGCTGCGCATGAACTCCTGGCTGCAAACAAGCGCCGGGCACACCCTCTTACTTGCGCCGCCCCTGAGGCGGGTAGGGTGACTTATCGTGACGATCTTTCGTTGCCGCCCCCATACAGCACAGCTCCAATCCCACGCCTGCTGCTTGTTGCCCCCGAGCAATTACTGGTTCGACGTAAACATCGTTCCCCTTTACTCTTTGGTCCTTCGTTCAACTGAATATCCTCTCCATCTGCCACACTTCATTTGAGGGACGACAGTCTTTGATATCTCGGGAGTGAGCAGGCCATTTATCAACGACCCAATTCGACCCAGAGACATACGGATCGCGGCTCACCGCAGTGGAACTCGGCGTGAGCAATTGCGAGTTGGACTTGTGTTGCTGAAGCTAGTTGAATCCGGGACTGGACACTTTCATGTGATGTGCAGGGTCTGAGCTTTCCGACTTTGCTCAAATTGGTTCGTTGTGTAAGACGTTCAACGGAGGCACAATACCACGTCTCTGCAACACGGTAAGTCAGTTCTTATACAACGCGGTCTGCACCCTATACTACCTGGAACTCCGGAGTGTGCTACCGGTGATCGCAAGCTTGGTTGCCGAGAGTACCCGGTCTGGCTCCAGCTCGACGACTGACATATAAGTCGCCAGAAACCCACGATAAGCACAAGAAAGGACGTTATCGCCGACCATGTCCTCCGCGGCACAGCGAGCGCGGCCGCGCACCGCATCCAATGTCTCGGCGGGACTATCATCAAGAGGAAGAATAGCAGAAGCACAACAAGACTTCCCTCCAAGAGAGCAGGAGCCTCCTCCGCGCTATATGGAGCCATGCGCGGCTACAGCTTCCATGCTGCTCTACGCCCAAGGCAATTCGATCGTTTGCGCCCATCACGATACACTTACGATTGAGCGGAGGTTTTCCAGCCACGCGGAAGAAGTCCAGATCTTGGCCGTTGACATTCTGAGCGACTTCGGGAAGGGACGGCTAGTGGTCAGCTACGACGCCTCGCAAACAGCCATCGTCTGGGATTTGATGACCGGGGAAGAGGTCGCACGCTTCGTCTCGTACGAGCACCTAACGTGCGCGGCGTGGATGCAGAGCGGCAATGTTGCTTTTGGTGAGTTTCGAGTAATAATGAGATCTGTAGTTGGGAAATCGCACTAAACAACGTGTAGGAAACTCGCAAGGCTCAGTCATTCTGTTCGAGCCGACCACGTCGGAACATATATCAGCAAGGACGCTGGACCAAATAGCAGTAACGGCCATTGCACCAGCCTCAGACTGCCGTACCTTCGCAATTGGGTAAGTTTTGTCAGCCTTGCAGATGTGCTGGGTGCATTGTTTTGTGGCAGTTGAGGTTGCTAAACGGCGTCCAGATACCAAAATGGGTCACTATTGATCGCCACCGTACAACCGAGATTCACAATTTTGCACAACCTGACCACATCAAGAGGCCCGTCTCCCATAGTTAATTTGGCTTGGCACGCCTCATCTGCGAGACAAAAGTCCGACATGTTAGCAGTACAGACCAACGATGGTGATCTCCGCGTGTGGAGCGTGTCAAAAGCATATACGCCCGACGATCCTGCAAAGGTGGTGAGGATACTGAAGAGAACAGAGAACTATCTGGCCGGCCCTAACTGGATGGGCTGGTCTAAGAATGGTCGAATCATCCAGTTCTCCGAAGGGTAAGTCTATTGTGCCCTATCTTGGGTTTGGAGTATCGTGCGCCCTTGCTGACTGCGATCTCATATAGCGAGACCGTGTCATGGGATGTGCGGACGAAGCACGTCACGTACGATACCATCCCGACACCGGACACGGTGCGAGGCCTTGCTGTGTATGGACCAGCTGCGAGTTTGTTCACTCTTGGTGCGAACAGCACCGTTCAACAATACGACTTGAATGCACCGGCACATGTGGTTGCAAACGTTCAGCACCCTGCTAACCTCCTTCCTCCTTCACCGCCAATATCACTGGAGGAGCAGAAAGAGGGAGCGAATTCGAGTGCGCACAACTCCAACTCCGAATCAGACTCGATGCCGATTCATATCAGCGCGGATGTGTCTGAGAGCGAGCCGGAGCATACATCGCCACTTGCACGATTGGTACGCGCAGGGCGCGAACAGGAACCCGCGAGTGACCATTACCGCACCACCAGCCCTGAATCGCAGCGGAGTAGATCCAGTGTGTCCATGTCTTCAACGAGCTCGAGGACCCCGGGGCACCGGAACTACCCTGCCTCGGTTTTGTCGCGGGGTATGACGGAGAATACCTTCATCTCGACCGGATCATCCATCCGTTCGTCTGCTCAACCCCAATATCCCGAACGCAGCCAGCGGGACTCGTATTCGACGACAAGCAGTATCTCTATGAGTTCGGCCTCGATGACATCGTCACACCGCCCTCATCAACGGCCGTCTCGATTACGCCACGAAATCCCACGCAGTCCGGAAGACCCCAGATCCCAAGACCTCTTCAAGTTTACTCGGAGCAGACTCACTGACGTCCCATACCGCCAACCTTACCTGTCTGATAACACGCGACTAACCAATGATGACCTGCGTAGGCAGATGCTCAGTACCATTTTTGGATGGAACAAGGAGATCGAGGATCTGATCCGGGACGAGATCTCGCGGCACCCTGCGGGTTCGACCAGCCGGGTGCTACTCGCCAAGTGGCTGGGCGAAATCCCCGAGGACGTCATGGCACCAACTTCACAAATGACTTCCGCGGACTGGATGAAGTTGGCATTTCTCAACATGTCAGGGAATTCGAAGGAGAGCCAGCTAGGGCGAGCTTTCATCCCGAAGCTGCTCGAGACTGGCGACGTTCACACCGCGGTGACGATGCTCATTGGCTACGCCGACTACACCGACGCCATTGAGATTTACATCTCTCACAAGCGGTATCTGGAGGCTCTGATTCTGACATGCCTGTTCTACCCTGCGGTCTGGGAGCGCCAAGAGCAAATCATCAAGAAATGGGGGGAATGGCTTGTGCAACACGGGCAGCAACAGCTAGCCATTCGATGGTACGTGTCTCAAGAATCCAACAACTTACGGTATTTCACAGACTGACAAACGTCCCAGCTTTGCTTGCACTGGCAAGGAATCGACAGAGCCATGGACCTCGCCATCTGCTGCTCAAATCAATTTCCCGAACATCGGGGCTAATATTCCGGAACTGCTCAGCCCGCCATTATCGCCGCCGCACATGAACCGTGGCCCACAGCGCAGTGTGGCCAAGTCCTCATCGCTCAAGCTCATCACCTCCTTCGGCAATCCGAGTGCAAAGTCCAAGTTCTACTCGGGAGGCGATACGGCCACTCCCATCGCTGCAGGCCCTACACCGATCGCCGAGTCGGCCCAGAGATCGTCAGGTGGATATGACGACCCTGCGACAGCCGTCCTTCGGCCATCCAACAGGAGTGCATTCAATACCCCCGCTTCGGCCGTTCCACGTGGAGGCTTCAACCGGGCACGGCTGCCTTCCATCGGCGAGCAGCCCACAGACTCGCGGCCGACCGATCTGATGCTGTCTGAGGATCCCAGCGAAGACGACGCTGACAGCCAACTCTCGCTCAATCTGCCCGTGCCAGACATCAACAGGAGCAAGACTGCCAGCCCCCAGATGATGCGGACAGCAAGGGAGACGCAGAAGGACAGGCTCGCGAATAGGGACCCGCCACCGCCTTCTCCATCGCCTCAGTCCCTTGCAGCACTCATGGCGCACAATAAGCAGCGGAACGGCTCCCGCAGTCGCATTCCTGGCGGCCTTGATCTCCAGCTGACATCGTACACCCAGCCGCAAAGTACTGGCGACATCACCTCCCCGGAACCATCCGCAGCATCATCGGCGGCTGGGGTCCGTTACCATTGGCCCTCGAGGCGCCGGGGTCCTGGGTCGGTAGCGAGCTCGGTCACATCTGCGGCGTCCAGCGTCGCGAGGAGTCACCGCGGGCGGGAAAGGAGTCACCATACCAGCAACAAGACCTTGGACGACTACATCAACAACCTGGATGCTGCTAACAGGAATCGCCCTCGGCAATCCAGCCGCGGCCGTGAGCGCGAGTCCAGCCACCCGCGCAAGACTGCATCCCGCGAGGTCTCGCAGACCCGAGGACGTACATCGTCACGCGGCATGTATACTCCCAAGGGCGGTCCGAAACGGTCCCCGACCTCTCCAGTGCCGATGTCGCCGGAAGATCTGATCACCCTTGCGACACCAAAGGAGAACGGCGACGATCAGCTTTCCGGTCGTCTGTTGATTGACGTTGAACAAGATCCGCCGTCCACGGTGAAGAAAGCCACCAAACAGCATGCTGAACGTGAGTCATCAAAGTCCAGGACTAGGGAGTCCAGCCGGACTCGGAGCCAGACTGGCCGTGAACGAAGCACTTCTCGACGACCTCCGGCTCTGGATCTCCGCGGAAGGACCAATGTCCGCGAGGGCTCGACGACGGGGTCAGTGAGGAGATCGCCGACCTCTCCCATTCCAATGTCCGCGGCTGCAGCAGAGTTCGGGTCTGAGTCCGAGGACGACTACAAGAGGGCCGTGGAGGCCAAGGAGAAGTTCCGTGTCCGGAGGCTGACGGGCCGAAGTACAAGCCGGAACGCCAACGATCCTGCTTCGCCCACGTCGGTCCGCTCGCGCACCCAGAGCTTCGCTTCCATGGATCCTGGGTCGCCCGCTGTTTCGCGGGCACGGGGTACGAGCTTCGGCACCCGAGACGCATTGGAGTCCCCGGCAGTCTCTGGCCGCGGTAACTTCTTCGACACCGCTCCTCTCAAGATTAGCAAGCAGCCTCGGGATCGGTCGCGGAGCCGTACCAGCAACTCAAGCAGGCGGGTGGACGTACCATTGCCAACACCACAGCCGATGCAGCTCGATCGAGGCAACGAGGTTCAGTCTTCCAACAAGACCGAGAGGCAGCTGAAGAAGGAAGCGGCGGCACGCGAGCTCGAGGAGAGACGCAGGTCGCTTGCCACCCGAGCTCTTGCTCCTCCTATCGTGCATCCCAGCGAGCTGTCTCCGCTGCCGAACAACACTTTCGTGCCACCAAAGGATCTTCCGATGAGGAGTCAGACGGCGTCACCCGGAGCGTCTCGCAGCATGCATGCGAGCCGCGGACCTCACATCGGACTTCCCGCCACACCCAAAGCCATGCGTTTAGTCCTCGACTCGGCACACAAGAACGAGCCCGTGCCTCCCATCCCAGCCAGCTTTGCGCAAGCTGCTTCCCCCCAGTCGTACGATCCTTTCCCGGTGAAGGTGTCGCCAAAGAAGGTCAGCCCAGTCGAGCCTCCCAGCCTGGCCCCCATGACGCTGTTGCCGGCGACGGTTTACACCCCGCCACCTCCTCGTTCAGCATCGGCCCCGCCTGTCGAACCCATGGTGCCCGGCATTCTCCGGAGCGGGTCGGCCATGAACACTCGCGGCCTCCAGCAACGTGCGCGCAAGGGCAGCGTGGGCGAGGGCAACAGCGGTCGTCGACCGTCGTACGACAACGGCAACAAGATCCCCCCGCCCCCTCCGCCAGCACCCGCGGCGATGCTCAAGGAGCTCGCGCATCTGGCGATGCCACCGCCACCGCCCCCGGCACCGATGCCACACGCTGCTAACAAGCCAATCGTGTACGGCGGGCACTCTGGCATGATCGAGATCGTCATGGACGAGGACGCACCAGCACCAGCACCTCCGCCACCACCACCACCAGCAGTTCCCGTCGCCGCCCCAGTCAGCGACGCGCACGTGCCCATCATCGCGCCGCCGGCGCCCCCGTCGTCCCGCAACGGCCACCGCCGCGGACGCAGCAGCGTGGACAACAGCATCGCGGGCCGCATCTCGCGCGCCACGGAGCGCATGCGCTCCGCCAGCCGAAGCCGCGCCGTCACGCCGGGGATGAGCAGCCGCACCAAGTCCCCCGAGAGCACAGTCGCGCCGTACGAGAGCATCCCGCCCCCGCCCATGAGCTTCCAGGCTCGCGCCGAGATGAGGTCGCCGGTGCAGGGCGAGCTGCGCACCGGTCTGCACCAGAGCGAGCTGATCTAGACACGCTCGAACCGCCTGCCTACCTGCGACCGCATGTCACCCAGTCATCATTTTCTCGAGTTCGATTCTTTCTCTTTGCATGGCGACTGGCGTTGCATGTTTGATATCCCGAAATCACGAACCGGATTTTTTTTGCCAATGAATGCCCTTTTTGCTTTTTTTTTTTTTTTTTTTTTTTTTTTTTTTTTTTTTTTTGGCTTGCCGGGCTTCTGCTTTATATCCGACACCTATCGAAAAAGGACAACTACGACCATCTAGACATCTTGTATACCCTTCTCGTCCATCATTACTGCTATATACCTGGGACCAATTATCTATGCAAGCATATTGATGGGTTGTTTCGCTTCGACATTGGTTTCACCTCACGAATTTACGACCATACCAAACCAGATTGAAACGGCGGGGGAGGAGCTAGGAAGGAGCGGTGCTCACGGTTCAAAAGGTTGAGTTCGAGGGGAGGGCTGGGATGGGATGGGATGGGATGGGATGAAGATACTGCGATGACTCGTTGGAGAGAAGACAGAAAAGCCAACAAAAACAGTGCCTGGCCAAAGGATGGCGGGAGGGGAAGATGTTAACTGGCGGGGAATACAATGTTGCCTCACGGCATCGTACCTTACTTATGACTGGGAGGTGGCTATCTTGGTGTCTGGTCTTCGTAAAGCTTCTCTACCGGGGCAGCGAGGGGGGTTGGTTTGTTGTTTGGTTCGACCTGGCGACTCGAGTATCAGTCGTGTCTAGTAATATATTCTTTTGAATTGATTGATGTTGGTTAATATCAAAACATGCCTCACTGTGTTGCTCTTATGTGTGTACTAGGGAAATAACCATGCTGCAGCTTCGGTGATGGGTAGAGTGAGAGGACGCAGAAGTCTCAATACCTCCTCGACCACAACAACATAGATTTAGAATCGAAAATAAAACTCTACAGCCCTCGACCATCATGCAAATTGACATACGTGAATCCCATCATGTCTGGTAATATACAATCAAAAAATAAAAAAAGACGAAAAAAGTTGGAGTCGACATCTCCATCGCTCCTCACAGTCCCAAACCCCTAGCGATCGTAATCCAACACGCCACGCTACGGTGAAGATGCCTCTGCAGAGTGGAGCCTCCCTCAAGTGTCATCTTCATTGCTTAGGGCCGCACGCAGCAGTCGCTGGTTACCCGAGCGAGTGGGCGGCCACCGCGGCGTTCGCGCTGGGCGACGCTAGGGGGATCTGACGGAAATGGGACAGTGAAAAGCGAAATTTCAAGTGCCTTCTAACCAGGATGACCATTACAGCCGGAAGAATGGGTCGCCAGAAGTACTTATATACCTCACACTCCCCTCATCCAGTGGAGGCACACGTGAAGATTAGAGATAAGACACAGTTCCCAGCCACCTTGCATTTCGACTTTACATGTTACAGCGTACAGCTTCAAGCACAGTTCGATTCGCTCTCGGTGCAAGGAAGACACGAGTTTTTACAGCTCACCTGTCGCCATTCCACGTGAATATCATGCCGTGACAATAATCGAGCGCTGGTTCTCACAATTCCCAGCCATAAAACATAAAACAAACACGCTTCTCCCTCCACAGATTCTTGTCGACCACCGCGTCGGCCAGCCACAGCTTCGACAATGCTCACCACCTCACCACACCTGCACATCCGGCGCCCCTCGCCGACGACGGCCGAATTCACAGTCACCACGCGCCCGCAGATGACCCTGTCCCTGCGCCTCCTCCTCGCTACCGTCTTCCTCGTCCGCCTCCTCCTCGGCACCAGCGTACTCATCCTCCTCTACTCCAAGTGGACGCAGTCCCCCTACGCGACGCCGCTCGCCATACCACCGTCCCACGACGACGGCCGGCCCCCACCTCTCCTCTCTCAAGCCACCCTGCTCCTCATCCTCAAATCCCTCCTCGCCTCCCCTCCCGGGCTCCTCCTCGCCGACCTCGCCTCCCGCACGCCCGTGTGGGCCCTCCTGCCCCCCTGTCTGGGCGCGCTCTACCTGTGCCTGCACCGCGTGCACACGGCCGAGTCGCTCCTCGTCCTGCGCGGGCTGGGCATCCAGACCAGCTCCACGGGCGGCACCTTCCTCACGGGAACCGGGTCGACGCGCTTCATCCCCACCGAGAAGATCTGCGACGTGCTCATCAACGAGGCCTTCCTCGGCTTCGAGGTGCGGTACTACCTCGTCGTCGTCGTCGAGGGGGAGGAGGAGCTGGTGGTCGTGTTCCCGCGGCTGCTGCCGGGGAGGAGGATAGTGGAGGCCGTGTGGAGGGGGGTCAGGGGGTGTCTGTACGAGGGCGAGAAGAGGAACGGCGTGAACGGAGTCAAAACTTAGAGGTCAATCAACAGGGTTCAGGATGTAGTGCGGTCATTGCATTGGTCGCTAATATCCTACATACACCATTCTCAACACACACACACACACACACACACACACACACACACAGCCATGGAACAGAACTAGGCACACTGTCTGCTTTAAAGAGACACACGACCATGGAACAACAAGACCAGATAGACCGTCTGTCTGCACACCCCTCAGAACTTCTCGACAAAAGGCCTAATATCCAGCTCCTGCGTGAAGTGCGACCTAGGCTGCGTATGCAGATACCAGTAACTATCCGCAATCGCGGCCGGGTCGATCTTGCTGTCCGGCCCCCCGCCGTTGACCTCCCACGCCTTGGTGCGCGGGATGTCGATGACGCCGTCGACGATGGTGTGGGCGACGTGCACGCCCTTGGGTCCGAACTCGCGCGCCAGCGACTGGCTCAGGGCGCGCACGGCGAACTTGCCCGCCGCGAAGTCGCCGAACCGGGCCGAGCCGCGCACCGAGGCCGTCGCGCCCGTGACGATGAGGGACGGCGGGTGGGGCGAGTCCGGGACGGCGGCGAGGAGGAGGGGGATGGTCTTTTGGCCGAAGTTGAAGAGGCCCAGGCTATTTTATCTGTGTTAGTTCATGTAGACATATCATGTCGGGCGCACATGAAACCTGGTGCGTTGATAGCTGTAGAAGCAGAAAACAACACTTACGCATTCCCCCTCAAACTAGCCTCAAACTCCTCGGGCGTCTGTTCGAGGAAGCCCTTGCGCGAGAACCCGGCCGCGACGTTGAAGATGGCGGCCGCGAGCTTCTTCCCCGGTAGCTCCTTCTCGATGACCTCGAACGCGGCGTCGACGGACTTGCGGTCCGCGGTGTCGGCGCTGATGCCGATGGCCTGCCCGCCGGCCTGCCGGATCTCCTCGATTACGGAGCTGTAGCTCTCGGGCTTGCGGGCGAGCAGCACGACGGGGTACGCCTGGGCGAACTTGAGCGCCACGGAGCGGCCGGTGCCGGCGCCGACTCCGGCTACGATGGCGAAGAACTTGGAGGACATTTTTTTTTTTTTCTTCTTCTATCGCAAGGTGTGTGATGAGAGGCTGATGGGCGAACTTAGGGGAGCTTCTTCAAGGGATACTATGCGTCAATGCGTGGTTGTATTTATTGAGTCGAACGTACTCAGAACTTCCTCAGATATGAGATCAGAGGTCGTTTTATATAAGAGACAGCTATCTAACGCATGAGGTTGCGGAGATGGTGACGCCAGCTTTTGCCCGTTCAGTAATTGAACAAATGCGGCTTCCATTATTAATCCGTGGAACCGCTATGCAGGACTCCAAAGATGGTGTATGTTCACTAAAGTCGAGCATATCATGATGACAAACCACTTGTGTTCGGTCTCCGGGCCCTCCATTTGCCTGAGCACGGCATACGCAATCTGCTGCCCCAATTGTGTTTTTGGAAATGTCGACAAATGGGCCTGCTGGGTTTCTGGCGGGTGCGCGAAGACGCCATAGCTCGACCTTCTTTCACACTGAGTTACTGATGATGAAATACTGCCCCCACGTCCGTCCAGGTCCGGCATCAGAGCTGTGGACCGTCCGGACACCGGTGGTCCGGCCCCGGACGACCTGACGCTGGAGGAGTGGAGAGGGGTCTGAGGAAGCTGGACATGTAAGCAAACATGTTCCAAGTCCGGCTGGGTCTATGAAAATGCTGGCTTTTACCGACCCTGACCGATAATTGTTATATCCTGGTGCCTCATCAGTCACTAGAATAGGTGTCTTAGGCCTTTTGGAATTGCTTTTGGCAGAGGAAGAGTATGGAGATAGGAAGACGGCGAGATATAATGACAACAAGAGTGGTCCGTGCCACTTTCATTACATAGTTTGACGCGACTGGACACGATATTCGACTTATTTACTTGCTATTTTGCACATCTCTATTCTGATGTCTTTTTTCAGGAAACGATGCTACTCCGATAATCAAGAAAATTCTATTTGAGCACTGAGTGGCTTGACTCGACCTGGTTGAAAAAGCTTACTGAGGAAACTGATAGGTTCTGCGCCGGTCACTTCTAGCCTTTACCAGCTCATGAGCCTAACTCACCAATTTTCAGATTCACCACCAGATATACTCCCATGCTATGCCTCAAGAACCAAATTTAACGTCGGACAAAAGTCATAAAATGTACGGCCAACCAGGTTCTGGCTCCTCGTCGTCTGCCGACCAAAGCGGAAGGAGCGACGAGGCGAGGGGCATTGCTCGCTATTTCCAACCGCGGACAAAGGACGCCCAAGAGAAACCTCAAGAGAAACCCGCCCAGCATGTGCCAGTACCAGCTCAATCATCCGCTCCTCATCCAGACTGGACTCCGTCGTCAGGCCCGCAGAGGCCACTCTCCCGTCCAAGTCCGGCGGCAGCACCACCTCTCCACCGGACACCGTCCCGGATCGCAGTCATCATCGGCACTTCGTCACAACACATTCCCTCGCAGCCAACATCCAGACATGTATCAGAAGACTCACTCGACCCCCTGGTAACCTCAGACATCAACCCGCCGCGGCGACTAGGACCAAGGACCATCCCGTCCACCGCTCCCCCTGCCAACCCTCCGTCGACGAGCCCCAGACCACGTGGCAGGCCTCCCTCAACCACCACAACCCCCAGAGGTAGACCCCCCTCCACAGTCCCCCGCACAGTACCACCACCCACCACCACCACCACCACCACCACCACCACCACCACCGCACCCCCACAATCCCAAACACCAACAACCCAACCCCCACAGAAACGCCGCGGCCGTCCCGTAGGCTGGCGTCCGGGCATGGGCTCCTACTCGGCCCTGACCAGCACCCCCGGCAGCCGGCCCGCAGCCGCTGCTCCCAAATCCGCCGCGAAGGAGCGCTCCGGCCCGCCCAAGAAGCGCGGCCGGCCTCCCGGACGGGCCCCGCCGCCCCCGCGCGCCGTCTTCGAGGCCCTCCGCCCCCGGTACGTGCCCTTCCTGTGCGAGTGGGCCGGCTGCGAGGCCGAGCTGCAGAACGCCGACACGTTGAGGCGGCACGTGCGCGCTGTTCACGGGCGGGAGGGCGGAGTCGGGGCGGGTGGTGGTTTGCCGTGCCGGTGGGGGAAGTGTGGTCGCCAGGGGGAGGGGAAGAGGTTCGCGTCAGCCGCGGAGTTTGAGCGCCACGTGGAGGACAGACACCTGCTGCCTCTTGTGTGGCATGTCGGCGACGGGCCGAAGAACACGATCACGGAGTACAAGGTCAGGACGCCGGACGAGGAGGCGGACGATCTACCCGGGTATCTCTTCGACGAGGAGGGCAACCAGGTTACGCCCAGTGTGCTGCATCAGGAGTTTGAGAACGATGAGGAGAGGAAGGAGAGGAGGAGGCGGCTGCATCGGCTGTTGCTGGAGAGGGACCGGAATGCGCCTGAGGAGGACCCGATGGTTGAGGATGAGACCGGGGCGGTGCTCGGGCAGTGAGGACTATGGATTGAGGAGCGTGGACATACAGTACTTAGGGGTGTCGTGGTGAACGTCTACGGATACCCCCTGAGGCTGGTGGATGAGAAGTGATCAGGTGCCTACGTCTTAACTGATGGCTTGATGATACCCGGACTATGAAGCCGCCAACAACAGAGCATCTACCGAACTTTCTGATGAAGTGCAATACCGCATTCTGACTTTCTTTCCAATCCTCAGGTCGTTCAACATGGCCATCTCGCACCGAATTGAAGCCACGAGGCTGTCAAGTAAACACCAGGGCTTCCCCTGAACATCCACGGCGGGTGCGCCCCACAAATCGCAGGAATGAGGACGGGATCATCCGCTGACAAACTCCCTCAACACGACTGGGGTACGTCACTTGCAAGCCGTCCGTACCTCTCTGGCTCCAGAGCGGGCTCCAGTGATTGTCGGCAAACACGAGCCGACTCCTCTGAGGCCCTAAGTCGCTCACCTGGCATGTCATGAGCACTCTGCTGGCACTACTGTGTATACCTTCTAGTCTGTATTCCTAGCGGATTGGCAGAATTGGCAAAAGGGACCACAAGAAGTCCCGAAGAAGGGCCAAGGTCCGGGGTAGACTTCTTGCTTCGGAAGGTGGCGATGGTGAGGGGGGGGAGGACAGTGAGGGGCAGACAACCACTGGCGCGCTCTCTTCATTCCGTCGTCGGCCGCCTGCCGGGCAGCTGCGCCTCCAATTGTGACGAATGAGATGTGGACTTCCCTTCTCGCAGGACTGCCCAGGACATTTCAAATCGCCCCAGAGGGAAAGAGGGAAAGCCTCGTGTTGGAGAACTGCCCTTATTACAGTACCTGCCTTGGGAGATGGCATAGATCACGCTCTCTGGTTCCGTGGGGGAACGTTGACATGATAAGGAAACCTTACCTTGCCTCTCGAGAAACGAGGCGCTGAATAATTAGGACATTCCCCTCCAGAGTCCACCCCCAAAAGATAAATCCCGTATCGTATCCAGTGTCCAGAGCGCTGTTGCAGCACCAGAGACTCGAGCCACGTTCCTCTGTGTACCTTACGCTTTTGAGCCGAAACAACTGCAATGCTTTCCCACACTAGCAGAACTAGTCGTGTTCCGTTGATTCTAGAACTGCAGGAAAGTGCACATCATGCCGTAGATCTTTCCGGGGGGATGGGATCAATATCTCTAGATTCGAAAGCAGCTGGGAAGCAGGGGCAAAGATAGGTCTTTGCTCGAAAAAGAAACGAGGCTCATGCTTATCATCAGATCACAAAACTATAATCAATTGGAGTTCAGAAATAGACACACTGCTTGAAGCATTCCGAGCAGCTCCAGACCCAGCTCGACGTGAAGGCGAAACGATGAATTGCTGGGAACCACTGTGGCCCTTTTAGCGCTGTGGGACCCCAGCAGTGGCCTGGTGTTGGTGGAAATTCCGTCAACGCTACCGACACTAACTAACAACAGTCTAATAACAGTCCACTGCGGCAGCAATAACACGATTTAACCCGCACCTCCTTGCCTAAGGCCGCACTTTTCACCGAATGGCATAGCCGTAGCGTCCCCGAATCACTTATCACTACCCTACACTGCAACTCGCTTTCAGCTCAACACTTGTTCCTTTTGGAACATTTCAGGGTCGTCTCGTCTCGTCCACCTTAACCTTGACCTCCACAACCAACCCCCCCTTTAAACCATCTACACGAATCCAGACCATGGACGTCGTCTCATGAATGCATCTCCACGTCACCATGCCCTCGACCAAGAACGCCAATGGCGACATCCATTTCCCCCAACGGCTGAAGGCCTTCTTCCGCATCAACAGCCACACCAAGGAAGGAAGGGAAAAGGACAGCCACGGCATCGTTCCGGCGGCCAACACCACAACCTCCCCAAAGGCCGAGTCCAAGTCGTCGGCCAATCCGTTCCGCCAGACCAAGTTCTTCGCCGGCCGCCTGCGTAGCACCACGGTGGCCAGCGAGGGGAATGTGCTCGACGACTCGATGAGCCCCACGGCCAACGCCAATCCCTATTTCGCTCATCAGGGCCAGCCGGGCCTCCGACACCACAATGACCACTCCGTGCCACCGAGTCCGCCGGACACGCCCACGCTGAAGGTCGACGGGCCGAACGGCGCTGCCGCCGACCAGGTGACGGCCGCCACCAAGGAGGAGCTGGCCAGGAAACTGAGGCGAGTGGCTAGTGCCCCGAATGCCCAGGGACTGTTCGCCAAGGCCGGCAGCAGCGGCGCCAAGGGCAGCGGCGAGCGGCCGGCCACGGCGGAGCTGAGCAAGGAGCCGCTGGTCGAGAGCAAGGAGAACAACACGCTCGGTCTGATCGAGACGAGCAAGAGCGGCATGTACGATCCCGCGAACGCCCTCTCCGTCCCAGAGAACGACGGTCTCGCGCCGTTACAGCCTGTTCGGTCGAATCTGGCCTTCAGGCGGACGTACAGCTCCAACTCGATCAAGGTCCGCGACGTGGAAGTCGGGCCGCAGAGCTTCGACAAGATCAAGCTTATCGGCAAGGGCGATGTCGGCAAAGTCTACCTCGTGAAGGAGAAGAAGAGCAATCGGTTATATGCTATGAAAGGTTTGTGATGCTGTCTGTCTGTTGATCCCCGGGCCACGCTTCGATTATCTCGCTGACAAATTCAACTCCAGTCCTGAGTAAGAAGGAAATGATCAAGCGCAACAAGATCAAGAGAGCTCTCGCCGAGCAGGAGATCCTCGCAACGAGCAACCACCCGTTTATCGTGACGCTATACCACTCGTTCCAGTCCGAGGACTACCTGTACCTGTGCATGGAATACTGCAGCGGAGGCGAGTTCTTCAGGGCGCTGCAGACGCGCCCGGGGAAGTGCATTCCGGAGGACGACGCGCGGTTTTACGCCGCCGAGGTCACGGCAGCGTTGGAGTACCTGCATCTGATGGGCTTCATCTACCGCGATCTGAAGCCAGAAAACATCCTCCTCCACCAGTCCGGCCACATCATGCTCTCGGACTTCGACCTTTCGAAACAGTCGGACCCTGGCGGCAAGCCGACAATGATTATCGGTAAGAACGGTACGAGCACGTCGTCGCTGCCGACGATCGACACCAAGTCGTGCATAGCCAACTTCCGGACCAACTCGTTCGTCGGCACGGAGGAGTACATCGCGCCCGAGGTGATCAAGGGCAGCGGCCACACGAGCGCCGTCGACTGGTGGACGCTCGGGATCCTGATCTACGAGATGCTTTACGGCACGACGCCGTTCAAGGGCAAGAATCGCAATGCGACCTTTGCCAACATTCTCAGGGAAGACATACCCTTCCCTGACCACGCTGGGGCACCGCAAGTCTCAAAGTACGTTTATACCTTCTTCATATATATATATATCCAACATTCCTTGTAAACCTAAGAAATGTTGAGGGAAGACATAACATGCTAACTACTCCCTTCTAGCCTCTGCAAATCCCTCATCCGCAAACTCCTGATCAAGGACGAGAACCGCCGGCTCGGCGCCCGCGCGGGCGCGTCGGACATCAAGAGCCACCCCTTCTTCCGCACGACGCAGTGGGCCCTGATACGGCACATGAAGCCGCCCATCATCCCGAACCAGGGGCGCGGCACCGACACGATCAACTTCCGCAACGTCAAGGAGAGCGAGAGCGTCGACATCTCCGGGTCGCGGCCGATGCCCGGTGGGCACGGCCACGGCAGCTTACCGAGAGGCGTGCCGCTCGACAGCGGGCTCGCGACGCCCGGGGGCGCGGGCTCGGGCTCCGAGGTGACGACGGACCCGTTCGAGGAGTTCAACAGCGTCACGCTGCACCACGACGGCGACGAGGGGTTCCACGAGCCGCAGCACCTCAACGGGTATGACTCGGGCAAGTCGTAGTGACTGACGATCCCTGCCTCTTTTTTTTTTTCTCTGCGGAAACAAACTGCCCCTCGGTGTGTGTGTGATATGGATTTTTGCCTGCATTTTGTGGAAAGGATGAGGGAGGAGGGAGGAGGGAGGGCGGGTTTTGTGAGAGACCTCACAGTCAAGCAAGCTAGACACTCATTTATTGCGGGAGAAACTGGACGGTCTCTTTTTTTCTTGGTCGGCCGTATGTAGCATTGCTTTTTTCCTCCGATGTATTCACTTCTCATATGGTGGGAGTTTGGGGAGTAAATATGGCGTTTATGGGGCTCCAAGAACTTCAGGGGAAAACACCAAGGTACCTTATGCTGCAAGCAAGCAATGTTACGAGTGTACATATTCGCAAAGCTGCCAGACAAAACCAAGTGATATTACCTCCCCTGTTGCGAACGAGTAAATAAATGTTGTAAGTGAAGCGGCGCAGTTTATTACTACCTTATAACCTGGGAGTTTTCCAAGTGTTGAAGAACACCCGAAAATAATCAAGCAACCCCACCACATCCCGACCCGCGTCGACGCGCCTTCCCGCTTTCAACATCCGTCTACCAGCACTAAGGTACCTACACCATATCACATTGATCACAATGGAGCGCTCAACCACACCCACGGGCGGCCTACTCGGCGCCCAGCCGGAGCTCTCGCCGCTGGAGCAGGAGGTGCTGGACGAGTACGAGCGGCTGGCGGAAAACATGAAGAAGGTTCGTTCGGCGCACTTACCTCCTCTCGCTCTGCTCTCCTAGTTGCTATTGCACTCCCTCCAATCTCCTCGATTCGCAGGCAGTCTTTACGGGTGCGGAGTAGCCTCGTAGCTGACTGAGTTAAAACCCAGCTCGCCGCACAGCTAGACGACCTCGCCAGCGCGCCGGCGACCGACATCCTCGACGGGCTGCGCGAGCTCGAGCGCAAGACGAGCCTGGTGTTTACGCTGCTCAAGGCGAGCGTGTACAGCATCGTGCTGCAGCAGGAGATTGACTGGGGCGGGCAGCCTGGTGGGCAGTGAAGGGGGGGAAGGGAGAGGGGATGCGATCAAGGATTATATGTTGGGGGGAGTACGGGCGTTAGGGATATGGATTATGAGGCAATACTGATTTGGAGATGGGAAGTGGGATGGATATGGCTTGCTCGAGATGATGGTTCGGGTAAAACCACTACTCGGAAGGCAGACAAAGGCAGACAAAGGCAGACTTCAAAGGACGTAACGAGCAATTGTGAGCTCAAACATGGCTCTACATCACAACCGCAGCCAAAAGGTCGGAGAGCACACGTAGATATCGCTCTCGAGACCGTGTACCGCAAGGATACTACTAGCAAGATAGCACCATTGCAAACTCACTCTCTGGAGCACAATGTCCGTCTTATTCCAACATGGTAATACAAGAGTAATAGGTAATAGGGTAGTCTAATGTACAGCACCGCCGTAATACACCTTCCTCACATCGACAAGCTTCTTGCCCCGTCCGATCGCGATCTCCTCCGGGTTGGGCTGGTTGATCAGCGCCTGGTACGCGGCCTGGATCGTGTTCATCGGGTTCCGCGACCGCGGGATCTTGCACGCCAGGTCCTTGATGCCGGCCATGCGGCACATCTCAAAGATGCGCTCCGGCACGCGGAGGCCGAATCCTGTGATTGTCAGCCACATGTTCGGGGAGGGGGGTAGATTAAGAGCAAGGAGAACTGAAAAGGGAAGGGAGAGGGAACATACCGGGCGGACGAGCCGACAGCTTCACCACCGTGCCCGAAACCTTGGCCTCGACGTTGCCGAACGTGGTCCTGTTCTCGTACCGCGGGATGGGCCGCATGTTCTTGATGGCCAGCATCTTGGCCTTGAGGTGCGCCACCGACGGCTCCGTCGACTTGGCCGACCCGATGCCCAGCCACCCGTCGCCGTTGCCGGCGATGTAGAACAGCTGGGTGCGCCCGATCTTGCCCAGGCGGGTCTGGTTCGACACCCACCGCCGCACGATCAGCTTGGTCTTGATGGTCATGATCTCGCGCACCGACAGGTTCGTGATCTTCTTGATGCCCTTGTACTGCCCCTCGTCGTCGAGCCCCTCGTCGGCCGGGTCGACCACCGTCTTGTACAGGCCCGCCACGCCCGGCACCGCGTTGGGCAGCGCCGGCGCGAGGGCCGAGTTGCCCGAGCTGCCCGTCTTGCCCTTCAGCATCGACCGGCTGGTGATGAAGTCCAGCACGTCGACGTCGCTCGGGGTCATGGTCTCCACGTTGATCTCGTTGCCGCTGTTCTCGAGGTACTCGTGGTAGGCCTTGTCGGCCTTCTTGCGGGCCTGCTCCGGCCACTCCTCCTCGGGCTTGTCCTTGTACTCGTCCCACACGAAGTCGCGCAGCGTCTTGGCGCCCTTGCCGTGCTCGGGGAAGAACTTCTGCGCCCACTCGAGCAGGTCCTCGGTGAACTCCTCCTCGGTCATGAACTTGGCGTTCGGGTCCGGCGGCGGCTTGGTCTTGGGCCGCCTGTCGATGATGGGCTGGATGGTGCTAAAGTCCTCGATGTACGGCATGCGGTACTGGTCCACCCGCAGCCGGCCCTGGATGGTCAGGTCGCGCGGGTTGATGGAGGCCTCGCCCGCCTCGAGGGCCGCGATCTGCTCGGGGGTGTACCGCTGGCGGAGGATCTCCTTCTCCTCAGGCGAGTACTCGGGGAAGTTGTCCTTTGCCCACTTGTCGATCTTCTCCGGCGAGGTGAGGCCCATCTCCTCGGCGCGGATGGACTTGAAGCGAGGTCGGCGCCGGGCGGAGACGGGGACGGTGTTGTGGAAGGAGCGGCATGTCGACGGTGCTGCTGCTACTGCTCGGGATGAGGCAGGGGATTGGGGTGAGGCCAGACACCGGAGGACTAACCTCCTGGTGACTGGGTGTGGTATGCTCATGGCAGTAGTGACTGACTGACTGCCTCGCCCGGGTCGTGGTGTGGTCGAGGGTGGACTATGATATCGCGACTTCCCAGAAAGCTACAATTTTTTGGCAGCCGGCCAGGGTACGTACCGGTCGGGCCACCGTCCAGAAAGTGGGGCAATCATACCGTCCATGATTGGCCAATGCCTCTGCGGGGCTACTCTGGCGGTCTCCACCTCGTGATGAGCTCTCAAATCTTAGCTGACAATTGCTCGAATATCTCAGTTATCTCTCGCAGCTTGACGAAGGTCGATGTAGCCTCACAATTGCTGACGCTCGATTCGACAGAGCGTGGCGCTGGTGAATCGTGAAGCAGTAGTGTAGGTACAGACCAGCATAGGTGTTGATGGACGAATAGGGTGCGGCTTAGGTAACCACATCAGTCGACTTCTGCCGCAACTTTGAAACGGTGTCGCACATCAGAGCTGCCCCTTTCTACACGTCGAGGTCCACAGTGACCAGATATGTTCACGCTGTTGCAACATGGGCTGGTTTCGGACAAGGGCCTTCACGATGCTCGGCGTCGCATAGATAATTCGAGGTAATAATGTAGGTCGTAGCGACCTTCTCTCATTTCTTATTCATTCATTCCTTTCTCCAGTATTCTTCGATTCTTAGACGACCGTTCCAGCAGGCCTGCTTGCATCTTCTCTTCGCTCAGCTCTGCATTAGAGCTGTCTGTTCTACGTTTGCTATTATCTTGCGACACGGCCCAAAACACCTTTTTGCGCGTCATCCCGCGGTGCTCTTTTCCAAACAGCCTTCCACACATACGCCATCATGTCCGGCATTAGCATAATCGCAAAAGACGGCGGCCAGTTCGGCTGGTTCGCCAAGATCGGCGCCACCCCCGAGGCCGTCAACGTGCTCAACGACCAGCCCGTGCTATTCACAATCCTCATCGTCGTGCTTCTCGCCGTCATCCTGCAGTGCCTGCTCATCTGGTACATCCACTTCGCCACCATGAAGCCCGAGCAGAAGAAGAAGAAGGAGCCCAAGAAGGACGGTGCGAAGGCGCCTGCGAAGAGGTTGCCGTTCCTGAGGGCTTGAGGGGAGGAGACGCCGTAGGTCTCGCCGGGTTAAGTACCTGGCTGTGAATGGGAGGAACTTGGGCCAGGATGGTATGGCGCCGCTCGGAGATGGCAGAGCAACACGATGAGATCAACCTAGATGGATGTGGGATGGATATGGACATCTTGACGCGATCGGTTTATGTGCGGGAACCCTTTTGTTCGGCACGGTTGAGGGAGGCAGAAGGCCATGTCACAGGCTACGAGCCCGATCCACACGATATGGATAGCTGCGTCGACTGTGCACGCAGGCTAGCACCGACGGGAGTCTATGTGCTGTTGGCTAGAAGGGGACACGCGCGGCATTTGACCATGGCAGCGAGAGAGATTGCTGCTTCGTTTGCTTTGGAAATACAGTACTCGGATGAATGCAGGCCGCTCCGAGTACTTGCAATAGAATACCCTTTTTAAACATATGCGGACCCAAATGCACCATGGCCTTTCCAACGACTGCGACCAGGCGCAATTCTAAGGATCAAGTCTTCGAATTGCTGAACTGAATCTGACCCGTTAAAGTGCCATTTGTCAACCAAAAAGATCAGGTCGGTAGTCGGTAGTCGATAATCGATATCTCCAGAGCTAGGAGTATGGCCCAGCCCAGAGCAAACATTGTCTCAACGGGACTTGCAGGTGGTCGGGGGTCAGGAATCCGATACCCGAAAAGACCAACCACGGCATGCATCAGCCGAGACCCAATATCAATCCAGAAGTACCAACAGATTTACTTACACGGACTTTGTACGTCCAGTGGTAGAGCTGGCGCAGCTTGAGTTCAGCCGCAGCTCTCTCCTTTGGCGACTCTGCTGGCCCTGCAACTGCGGAGACACGACTTTCCCGGAATGTTATCTCAGAGTCAGGACATGATGCCCAAATAAACCGGCCCTGTTCAGTCTGTGTTACCGGTGATGGAAAGCTGTCCTACCCATACCACAATCCTGAGTGAAGTAAGTCGTCAGCCGGACACACATCCTCGACGCCCAAGCCATGCAGATATTGCGGTTCCGTAACCTAAGCTGGGCAGGGTCTTGCGGTTCCGCGAGAGGCACCGCTTCCTTCGATCCGCGTCAAGCAAACGGCAATACCGACAAGAATTGGTCACGGCAACACACAAAACAAATTCCTTCGAAAGTATGAACAGAACAGACAAGCTGTACCAAGACAAGTTAGATAAGCCAAGCCTATGGAGACGAAAGATACGTAATGTGGAATGCGTTTTCCTGAAGCTGCAGTCAGCCGTGGGTATATCTCGGTCTCCACGCGGGATGTGGCTTCGGACCCCTTGCATGCTTGCATCTCGAACGCCTCCCAGCATGTCCATTATATAAAACATCTCGAACATCACCCAAGTCACCGCTGTCACCATATTTCAGCTCCTGCTGCCAAGTGATACCGTCCAGATAAATATCTAGGACCATTCCCTCGTTCCATTGAGGTGTTCCTCTTGTCATTCATTCAGCCCCCATTCAAGTCGACCAAACATACAACCCGACTTACAATACATACAGTCTCTTAAAACACTTACATCCGAGACTCATACACCTACACATACACACATACACACAACATACAAACATCCACATAGCAACTTGTTACAACACCCCATCACTCAAAATGCCGTCCTCGTCAATGTGCCCCTGCGACGCCTGCTTCAACTCTCCCTACCCAACCCAGCAGAGCATCCAGGCCAGGACCGAGTCGCAACGGAGGTCCATCGTTGTCCACATACCCGCACACCTGCCGTCATTCCTCTCGTCCTCCTCCCGCAAGCTGAAGCTGTCGCGGACGGACAGCACAGCCAGCACCGCGTCGAGCCTGGTCGGGCTACGGGGTGCCGCGCAGCCAATGGGAGTCACCGATTGAAAAAGAGGTTCCAGGTTGTTGACAAAACCCATATAAAAAGTTGGTTGACATTATCTAAAAAGCTGCTGCTGAGAGGTGTGATGCTGTGGCAAATTCCGAGGTGGATCCGAGCCAAACCCGAGGCGAACCTTTTGCTCAACTCTAATTTTTTTCTTCTTTTTTTTCCTGGTCGAGACGACGGGATGACGAAATGACAGAACGGAAATAACCACAACCTTTTTTTAGTGGTCCAGGGGCCGGGGACAAACCCGACTTCTGTCGAGCCGGGGACAACCCCGACTTCTGTCGAGTCGGGGACAAATCTGACTTTTTTTTATCGGGTCTGGTGTCCTACGCGGGTCCAATGGTTTTCTCTCATGCTGGAACATATCGATGGGTTGTGGCCACGGAAAGGGAGAACCTGTAAGACGGTGCTCATTCTGCGCCGCTGGTGACACGGAGCGACGTTGAAATATGAGTCCGCAAGGAGAGGGGACAAGTTGGAAGGAAGGATTGAAGCATTGGGATATCGTTGGATATGCCGTCGGACATGTGTCCTTGTCAGAGCGCAGTCCTCGGACTTGCCGTCAGACGGTTGAGTTAATCCCATTATGGGGATGAGTCTGCACCAGCTGGAACACCGGTGTTCAGTACGGGACTGATGTTTACCCTGCTCGATTACCGCAATCTGGTGTCTGGACTCTCTGGCTTGCATAGCTTGGCGTTCGACTGAGATCCCGGGTCGTTTGCATCGTTGGATTTCTATTGCTGGCAGGGGATCAATAACCTGTCCAATAGTTGCTGCGGCATTGCTGTAGTAAATTGATACAAACCGTCCAGGCCTGGAATGAGACACTCATCTTTCAAGCTTTCTCCCTCCTGTATCCGTGAGTAACAAGCATATTCAAGCTTCTTACCCTGTATCCGTGAGCAACAAACATGTACGTAATAACATGTAGCTGACGGAGGAGATCTTGTCAATCTTCAACGCGCAACTGATTATCATTCCAACGAGAACTCTAAATATCCCGCCCGACGTAGGTACTTACACACATGCAAATGATGAGAACACACTCGCTGAAGGCATGCCGTGGTTAAGGTACTTGTAATACAAAGCAAAAAAGCCGTAGAAACCACCAGTCTATACCCGTAACCGCGAACCGAGCGCCGTCGACGCTCCGTTTCAAATTCCCAGGGTGAACTCGACACCAACGTCGATATCACGAGCTAAAAGAGGAGAAACCCAAACAAGTTAGAACACAGAATACACAAAGCCAGAAAGGCGAAAGAGTGGGAAAAGGAAAAAACGACCCATCACAAGTTCAAGGCGTTGAATTCGGGGGAGTCGGCGTCAAACTTACCCATCTTGACAACCTTGGACAGCTGCACCGCCTTCTCGGCGGCGCTCTGCAGGTCGTCGATCGCAAAGATCTTCATGCCGCTGTCGCTGATGAGCTGGCGCGCCTGGTCCATGTTGGTGCCCTGCAGCCGGGCGATGATGGGGATCTTGAGGTTGAGCGACGCGGCCGTGTTGATGAGGCCGTGCGCGATGGCGTCGCAGCGCACGATGCCGCCGAAGATGTTGACAAAGATGGCCGTGACCTTGGGGTCGCTCGTGATCAGCTCGAAGGCCTCCTTGATGGCGGCCGGGGTGGCGCCGCCGCCGACGTCGAGGAAGTTGGCCGGCTGGCCGCCGTTCAGCTTGATGATGTCCATGGTCGCCATGGCGAGGCCGGCGCCGTTGACCAGGCAGCCGATGTCGCCCTCGAGCTTGATGAAGTTGAGCCCGGACTGGGCGGCGCGGACCTCGTCGGGGTCCTCCTGCGTGGTGTCGCGCATGGCAAAGATGTCCTTCTGGCGGAACTCGGCATTGTCGTCGAAGGCGAACTTGGCGTCCATGCACATGACCTTGTGGTCCGAGGTCTCGGAGAGCGGGTTGATCTCGACCTGGGTCATGTCCTTCTCCATGAAGATCTTGTACAGCTTCTGGATGGTGTCCTTGGCGTCCTCGATGCACTGCTCGCTGAAGCCGAGGCTGTTGGCGATCTTGCGGGCGATGTCATCGGTGACTCCGACGTTGATGTCGATGTAGGTGGTGGTGATGGCGTCGGGGTGCTCCTTGGCGACGCCCTCGATGTCCATGCCGCCCTGCGGCGAGGAGACGATGACGGGTCCCTGGCTGGCGCGGTCCATGAGGACGGCGAGGTAGAACTCGCGGCGGGCGAACTTGCGCTCGCAGATGTAGACGGCGTTGCAGAGACGGCCCTGGGCGCCCGTCTGCTTGGTGATGAGCTTGTGGCCGATCATCTGCTCGGCGAACATCTTGGCCTCGGTGGGCGAGTAGATGACACGGACACCTCCCTTCAAGCCGTTGTCGAACGTGCCCTTTCCGCGACCACCGGCGAGGACCTGCGCCTTTATGACCATATCATCGCAGCCGATCGACTTCGCAACGGCCTCGGCCTCGGCGGCGTTCTTTGCGACGGCGCCCTTGGGGACGTCGATACCATACTGGGCCGAGGTACGACGGGTAAGCTTCAGGTTCGGCAACAACGACGTGGCAGATATCAGGTCAGGAGGGACTCACCTTCCGGAGGAGATCAGCAGAGAGGTATTCGTGAATGCTGAGAGCTCTCCTTTGTTGTGCAATGCCGGGGATTCTGATAGCCGGGGACACCTGGATGGTCGAGTCAGTTTCCAGGTCTCAGGGAGCTGGAGGCGCATAAAAAGCTAATCGAGGCCAGTTCATCCAGTGGTTTTGAACGTTACCTTTGGGGCAGCAAAGGCCGAAGCCAATGTGCGACTGCTGCGACCGAGCCTGAACATTGTCTGGAAGACGGCTTTGATTGACTCAGCCGGTGATGTTTGATGATATCGGTCTGGGGAGTGAGATCGAAAAAGCCGCTGTCGTCGCTGGTTTCAATCTGGATTTCTGGGCTGGGAAATGACGCCCCTAGTGAGCAACAAGGAAGGAGCGATTAGCGCTATCTACCGGGCCAAATTGCCTTGGCCATTCGTTGGGCCGAAAAACTCCGTTTACCGTGTCGTCGGTTTCAGCTTGGAACGTGCGGCATACTGTGATAGCACTGTATCCTATACTATGTGCAGCTCCTCTCAACGACATCACAGTCCTTAAACTCTTCTGTCACTGTGATATTTACAGTGGTTTTTATAATCCTCTTTCCACGATTCCACTGCTATGGTCACGGTGGTGCTCATGTTGCCATAGAGAATCCTGCAGGGTCTTGGCCATACATTTTTTGTTTTCCTCGGGCTACATAATGAAGTGTCCAGAACAACTTCCAAGGACGCACTTCTCTCGAGAATCGATATGTTGTTGGTCTGATCAAGTGATGAGATTGACGAGATATCTGTCGTTCCTTCTCCCACTCAACCTTCTTCATGAAGAGAGATAGGGCCAGATATCGTGGGTTCCTGTCTTCGACTCTTCACACTGCTCGTTCTTGTATACGCACATCGGCGGATCACACGCGTTGGTGATCTGCAATCCGCGGGGTATCGGTTTCCTACAACCAAGGCCTTGATATATCGCATCAGTTCGGATTCCGGAGAGAAAGCAGAGAAATCATCTTTCAATACGTAGTCACCTGGATGTCTCGCTGGCTGAACGGAGACGAATGATTGGTTGGCTGAGGTGTGTGCCCTTCTCGAGCTGTCCCAGATCTACCATGCAGGATGCATCTTGGTGTGCACATCTGCGGAGAAGGTGGAGTACAAAGAAGCCGAGAAGCATGTGCTTCACTCTTCTAGTCTATCTCCTGTTGTATATAGGTCACAACAACTGAAGCCATCTCTATTTAGTCAACGTCCGTATGGTCTGAATGTTCTGTCGTGGTGGGCAGCGATAAGTTCGATCTTGCATCAGAGAATCCTCAAACTTTACTCCTCCGTCAACTCTAATCTGTCGAATGCGTCATCTATAAGTGCGGGTTAGACGCTCCAATACTACCTTACTTACAGTCTGCTAGACTCTCGGCACGGGATTGACATACCATGTTTTCGGTTCTCTTCGCCCTCGGGCCCCTGTATACAAGTGTAATCGTTTTCGCCGTCCTGGCCGTTTACTATGCCGTCAAGAAGGCTGTGGTAACGCGCGAGGTCCTGAGGACAGGAGGCGTCCGTTCTCCTGTCCTGGCGACGAACCCCTTATTCGGTAAGTCTTCCACGCCACGAGCTGCATCACCTACTCTGCCCACTCTTCTTTCTCAGGTCTTCGCTTCTTCGTCGACGCCGGATGGAGCCAAGTGAACAACAAGCTCCTCGACTACTACGACCGCCAGTACAGGTGGGCGACCCCCGAGTGTCCCAACTGCGTGGAGCTCTCCTTCACCGGCCGCATCCGGTTCCTGATGACCCGCGAACCGGAGCACGTCAAGGCCGTCTTGACGAGCAAGTTCGCCGACTTTGGGAAAGGCGCTCAGTTCCACGACGCGTGGGCGCCCTTCCTCGGCGACAGCATCTTCACCACGGACGGCCAGCTCTGGCAGAACAGCAGGAGCCTGATCCGCCCCATGTTCATCAAGGACAAGGTCCGCGACCTGGAGATATTCGACCGCTGGGCCGGCGCCCTCATCAGCAAGCTGCCCCCCGCAGGGCAGACCGTCGACGTCTCGGACCTCTTCTACCGCATGACCCTCGACGTGACGACAGACTACCTCCTGGGCGCGAGCGTCAACAGCCTCGACGACCCAAAGTCCGAGTTCGCGCGCGCCTTCAACGAAGTCCAACGCATCCAGATGCTGATCACCATCCTCGCGCCCATGAACGCCCTGATCCCCAAGTGGCGGTACAACCGCGGCATCCGGGTGCTCGAGCAGTTCATGGCGCCCTACATCGCGCACACCCTGTCGCTGTCCCCCGACGAGCTGGAGAAGCTCTCCAAGAGCGACAAGAACTTCACCTTCCTGCACAACATCGCCCGCTCGACGCGCGACCCGAAAGTGATCCGCGACCAGATCATGGCCGTCCTCATCGCGGGCCGCGACACCACCGCCGCCACCCTGTCGTGGACCATCTACGAGCTCTCCGCCCACCCGGACGCGGTCCGCAAGCTCCGCAACGAGATCCTCGCCACCGTCGGGCCCTCGCGCATGCCCACCTACGAGGACCTCAAGAACATGCCCTACCTCACCCACTCGCTCAACGAGACCCTCCGCCTCTACCCGGCGGTGCCGTACAACATCCGCGCCGCGCTCGAGGACACCACGCTCCCCAGTTGCCAGCCGGGGCAGCCCGACATCGGCGTGCGCAAGGACGACGTCGTGGTGTACAGCTCCCTCGCCATGCAGCGGCGGCGGGACCTCTACCCGCCTACCTCCGAAAAGTTCGCCGACCCGGCCGTCTACAGCCCGGACCGCTGGGACTGCTGGACGCCGCGGCCGTGGACGTACGTCCCCTTCAACGGCGGGCCGAGGATCTGCGTGGGCCAGAACTTTGCCATGACCGAGATGGCGTTTTGTCGTATGTACAGCCACAGAACCCCTGATGGCGTGACTTGTCTGTCGATTTGGCTGACCCCGATCTTAAGTGGTGCGGATACTGCAAAAGTACGAGAGGATCGAGTATAGGGGCGACTGGCACGCGCAGTACCACAAGGCCGAGATTGTGGGCGCGCCGGGACACGGTGTTCCTGTTGCGTTCTACGAGGCTCCGCACGGGGAGGTTGCTTGATTTGGGTTGAATGGAGAATGAAGGATGTTATGATACGTTTGATCAGGGTAGGGGGCGTTGGAGTTCATGCATACCCTCAGTTTGCAAGCCCGGTGGACTCTGTTGGGAGGTTACTGGACTTCGGCATGAGAGGATATATATGTATATCTTACTGCATATACACCTCGAACATATATTCTTCCACAGCACTGAGTTTGAGAGTCATTTGATTTTGATGTACCCAGCAATGTGCAGTCGCCGCTGCAGAAAGCTCCCCCTGGTATCTGAGAGGATGGAACCATTATCCATCGTCCGGTGTTGGCATTTACCGCCCTGCTGTAGCCACAGCGCCAAAAACTCCATGCTCTCGAGCAAATTAACTTGCACAACTCGACCGGGTTCCTAGGTCGTTGAAAGGCTTTTCCTACTTCACCTTGCCCATGATCGTCTCGACCCCGCGGACGACCTCCATCTCGGCCGCCCTCGCTTTCACGGCGTTGAGCATCCCCCTCTCAAAGTCGTCGCGGCTCCGCAGCACGGCCTCGACCCAGCTGAGCTGCAGGTCCCAGTACGTGCGCTTCATGTCCTCGAAGACGTCGGGAACCGCGTCGCGGTCCGCGCTCAGCAGCCGCACGAACGGCTCCGTGACGCGCCACTTCTCCTTGATGACGTCGCCGGCGCCGTTGGGCAGGGCCGAGAAGTACTCGAACGCCGTCTTGAGGTCGTCGAAGATCTTGTCCTGGTAGGGGTCGGCGCGGCGGAACTTGGCCCCCCTGTTGCGGACGGACCCGAGATAGCGGATCAGCAGCTCGTCGGCGAAGATCTCGATGAAGATGTCGACCAGGCTGTGGTGCAGCACCTGCCGGTAGTCGGCGACGTACTCCTCGAACGTGGCGACCATGCGCGCCATGGCCGTGGCGGTGTACCACTTGGGCGTGAAGAAGTCGGGCATCACGGCCTTGAAGTCGACGGCGAAGATGAGCTGGGCGAAGCGCGTCATGCACCACGTGCTGAAGTCGACGTAGCCGTCGCGGAGCTGCGCCACCTCGGCCTCGGCGCGCTCGAGGTACTGCTGCGACACCAGCGGCTCGAACTTCTGCCTGAAGTCGGACAGGTAGGCGAACCGCCCTTCCTCCTCGTTGTCGTCGATGCAGGCGATCTGGTCGTTGGCCGTGGCGACGAGCCAGTCCTGCAGCGACTGGAAGCCGTCCAGCTCCGTGGCGGTCTTGTTGTTCTCGAACTTGGCGGCCTCGCCCTCGAGCATCTTCATGAAGGCCTGCTGGCGGTTGCGCAGGCGCAGGAACATGGCGTCGATGACGCCCTCGACGACGTCGGCGCGCTTGGAGTTGGCGGCCGCGTCGATCTGCTCGCGCAGCATGCGCCACATGTCCACCAGGTTCTTGGTGCGGAAGTAGCCGTACTCGTCCTGGTCGAGGTTGCTGCCCTCGACGTTGCGGTTGGCGAAGTCGGTCTTCTCCTGGGTGAAGATGCGGTCGATCCACTCGTCCAGGAACTTGATGATGAGCTGGCGGAAGTCGCGCACCAGCTCGGTCTCGCGGTTGTCGATGACGTGCGGCGAGAGCTCGTCGGCCTTCCAGCCCAGCTTGGCCATCTTCTTGTAGTACTTCTCGGGCCAGTTGATGATCTCGAGGGTGTGCGCCGAGCTGCTGTCCGGGTCGTCGATCAGGCCGACCAGGAAGTCGTGCATGAGCTGGTGGTAGATGTCGGTGTACATCTTGAAGATGTTCCACTTCTTGGGCATGAGCGGCGTCATGCCGAGGCGCACGGCGTTGAGGTCGTTGAAGTACCACTTGAGCAGCTTCTCCAGCTGCGCGGGGTCGCCGAGGAAGTCGTCGCGCACGGCCTCGAACTGCGCCGAGCCGTAGCTCTTGATGGCGGCCAGGAACCGGTCCTTGTAGCCGCGCACGGTCTTGGCTCCGTCGGTGATGCTCTGGAAGCGCGTGGCGATCTCCTTGTGGTCCTTGAGCGCCTCCTGCAGGGCCATGACGCGCTGGTCGCTCTTCTCCTCGGCCTCCATGATCAGGGCGAAGCGCACGACCAGGCCGTTGTTGTCCGACTCGACGAGCTTGATGAGGCTGACGGCGATCAGGCCGATGAGCTCGTCGAAGAAGTCGATGGCCGGGTCCAGCCCCTCGAACCACTGCTCCAGCGTGGGACCCAGGCTCGGGTCGTCGGCGCGCTGGCTCTGCTCCATCGCGTCGTCGCGCATGTTGCGCAGCTGGGTGATCTCGTAGTGTACTTTCAAAAGGTTCGGCATGTTCTCGCGGTCGCGGTCGTCCTCCTTCAGCATCTCCTCGACGTTGGCGAGCCGGTCGCCAAACGTCTCGAGGTTGCGCTTCCACGTCTCCACGGCCTGGAAGTTGCGGTGGGCCTGGGCGAGGAAGTTGATGTTCTCGAAGTCCTTGATCATGGTGGCCGACTCGGCGCACAGCTTGTCGATCTTGGCCATCTCGTCCTTGATCTCCTGCGTCATCTTCTGGGCCTCGGAGAGGGCGTCCATGCCGGCCTGGGTGCTCTCGAGCTTCTCGCGCAGGGCGTCGCGCAGCTGGGCGTCAACGGCGGCCTTCTTGCGCGTGATCTCGGCGCGGATGGCTGGGATCTTGTCGAGGTCCTCCGGGGTGCGGAAGAGCTCGGCGAGGTTGTACTCCATCTCGGCGAGTTTCGAGGTTGCTGCTAGGGACCTTGCGTTCTGGAAAGTTGCCGTCCTTGTTGAAGGTCCAGTCATCCGGCTTCTCCCACCATGCCGGAAGCTGAAGCGAGTAGTCGGCAGGTCAGGGCCTCTTGTATTCGAGCCTCTTATCGGAAAGCGGTACTTTGATTGTGTCGTGGTCAGAAGAGTTGTCGGCAACTTTGGACCTGCGACGATGGGAGGTCGTATGGACTGTTGACTGGTGTGATGCAATTAAGCGAGGGTTGATGGCGATAGCGATAGGCGAATGACGGTTATCGGCGTTAGCGCTGTCGTTATCGTTATCGCTGTCACTATCGATATCGCTAGCGGTTATGATTGCCGCGCCGCCTCGTAGTCGTCGAGAAGCCGAGGCCTCTCAGCCTTTGTCCAAACGTCATGTTCACTTCACGCCCCTGGGGTACGAACTGACGTCGGTGCAGATGGGGGGATGTTAACGTACGGACGTTCAGCAAACAACCACAGCGTCAATCTTTTGTGGTGTTTTTTTTTTCTTCTATTTTTTTATGAACCGCTTTTCTGAGTGCTAGCACAGTCAACTCTTGCCCAAGGTATGTACATGTACATACCAGGTACCTTCTTCTTGTGCGACCCCTTTACAGCTTCCATCTCAACCCTGCGGACAGCTGTCGACAACCGCAAGTGACGAGTGCTCTTCAAGTCCTACCAATATTATAATCACAGTGCTTTCCACCAAGACAGTGTAGCTGGCGTGAACCTCAGCTTGTGACTCTTTCAGGCAACCTGCTTCTCACCGGTTCGTATGTATGTCACTGAAGAGGCGAGACTATGCACAGGCTCTAAGACCCCCAAGATAAATCATTCGAGATACATATATATCTAAACCAGATGGGATATCTAAACACTGCTCCTCCACCACCGTCTATTTCAGCGTAACCAACTCCTCGGCACTCGTAGGGTGGATAGCAACACAGCTATCAAAGTCGGCCTTCGTAGCGCCCATCTTGACCGCAACCCCGAAACCCTGCAGCATCTCGCCGCTGCCCAGGCCCAGGATGTGCAGGCCCACGACCCTCTCCTCGGGCCCCGCGCAGATGAGCTTGTAGCTCGTGGGGCCCTTCTGGTCCGGCTCCATCATGGCGTAGTACATGGCCGTGAAGCTCGTCTTGTAGATCTTGAGGTTCTCGCGCCCGTACTTCTCCACCGCCTGCGGCTCGGTCAGCCCGATCGACCCCACCTCCGGGTGCGCGAACACCACCGACGGGATGCCGTTGTAGTCCAGCTTCAGCGTCGAGAACTCGGGCGGGCCGAACACGCGCGCCGCCAGCCGCCTGCCGGCCGCGATCGCCACGGGCGTCAGCTCGACCTGCCCCGTGACGTCGCCGAGGGCGTAGATGTTGTCCACGTTCGTGTTCTGGTACTCGTCGACGACGATGTGGCCCGTCTTGTTCTGCGCGACGCCAGCCTTCTCGAGCCCGAGGCCCTGCGTCGCCGGCGTCCGGCCGATGGCCCAGATGAGGTGGTCGAGGTCGCCGACCACGCCCTCCTTCCCGCCCTCGGTGTAGTGCAAGGTGAGCTTGCCCGTCGCCGCGTCCTTGTCCAGCTTCGTGCTCAGGCTGTGCTTGTGCACGTGCACGCCGAGCCGCTCGTACTCCTTGGTCACCGTCTCCTGGATCATGGGGTCGAAGTGCCGCAGGAAGGTGTCGTACCGGATGAAGAGGTGCGTCTCGACGCCCAGGGCGTTGAACATGCCCGCGAACTCGACGGCGATGTACCCCGCGCCCACCAGCGCGACTTTTTTGGGAAGCGTCTCGATGTCGAAGAAGCCGTCCGAGTTGATGCCGTGCTCGGTACCCGGGATGTCGGGCCCGTGCGCGGGGTTGCCGCCGACGGCGACGAGGATCTTCTTGGCGTTCACGACGCTCTTGGTGCCGTCGTCGGTCGTCACCTCGACCTCGTTTTTCGAGAGGAGCTTCGCCCACCCGTGCACGTACTCGACCTTGTCGTTGGCCAGGTTGCGCTCGTATATGCCGTTCAGCCGCTTGACGTAGGCGTCCCGCTTGTGCTTGAACGTGGTCCAGTCGAAGGGCGCCGTCTCGGTGACGGAGAAGCCGTAGTCCTTGGCCTGGTGTATGGTCTCGGCGATCAGGGCGGCGTTGAAGGTGACCTTCTTGGGCACGCAGCCGACGTTGACGCAGGTGCCGCCGAGGCGCTTGCCCTCGATCACCATGGCCTTGACGCCGAAGCGCGACGAGGCCGCGCGTGCCGAGGCGAGGCCGCCCGAGCCGCCGCCTATGACGAGGAAGTCGATCTCCTTGGATATGGGGGCCATGACGGCGGAGGACGAGGAGAGGTGCCGGGAGAGAGTCGCCAGGCGGGGTGTCGCGCGGTAGGATGCTGCTGCTGCTGCTGCTGCTCTTGCTGTTGCTGTTGCTCTTGCTGTTGCTCTTGTTAGGAGGGGGAGAGCTTGCATGTGTTTGGCGAGTATGGTTCCTGTCTCTCGTGGATAGAGAACAGGAAAAGAGGAGTGAGTGTGTGTCGAAGGAGGGGGGGGGGGGTGGTGTCGGGTTCTTAAGTAAGAGACAAGACGCAATGCAGCGGCGATGGATGCGATTCCGGCGAAATGGCGCTATCTGGGCATGCAGGAATGTCAAATCAAGGCCGTGGCTTACTGGAGCACCCTCAGCTTAGCTTTGCTTGCCGTGGAGAAGTCGTTCGAATGCGATAAGTAAGCGACCATTACACATCGACGCCGACAGCTTTTCCAAGCAGCTGCACTTTTCTCTGGAGTCCTACAGTACGTACCTGTCAGGCCTGTCCAAGGTACCTAATGTGGTACCTACGCAGTACTACCTTAGTAGGTCCCTTAGCGGGGTCAATTCGGGCTTCGCAGTGGGGTTGATGCCAGTCTGTTTCCAAATAGCTCCGACCAATCACTGCGTCGCAACCCCCAGCGCGTCATTGTAGTACCGGATTGGGCAATCTATTTTGGATTCGTACTGTGTACTTTAGTTTGACACATTGTTGTAGAGGGCTGAGAGGTACCTTGTCTCATCTCATCTCGTCTCGACTTCCAGATGGGATGCTCACACCCAGATCTCTGTCCCGGATCAGGCACCATTGGTCCTGTCTCGCCGTAGCAGACAGAACAAGATGTGACTCTGGTGGTCATATCCTGCCTTCCTTGACATTCAGTCGGTCGAAACATGTGCTGAAGAGGAGAAACGCGGACAAGCATGAAGCGAACCTCGGCGAGGCCGAGCCAAAGCCTATCGTGAGAAGGAAATCTCGGCAGAAAGCAGGTGTGAGAGATGTCGACTCGAGCTCGAGCCCTGGGTCTGTCTCGAGAACGGATGGACCGCTCGACCTGAAGCTCACCGAGCTCCAAGACCTCGCTCGCACCCTGGGCATCAGCCAGACCGCCCCCAAAGCAGCGCTCGTCGCGCGCCTCAGAGACGCCCTCGCGAACCACGCCTCGCCGCCCCCCGACGCCCGCATCCTCAGCATAGACCTGGGCATCCGCAACCTGGCCTACGCGCTCCTGTCGCCTCCCCCTCCTCAAAACGCACAACCCACCACCAAGACGCGGTCGGGAGGAAACCGCCAGACGTCCGCGCCAAAACCAGTCGTCCACGCCTGGAACCGGGTCGACCTCCGCTCCCTGTCCACCGCCGGCCCTGACGCTTCCCAGGACTTCTCCCCCCCGTCCCTCTCGCTGCTGGCGCTGGACCTCGTCCGCACGCTCCTCCTCCCGCTGGACCCGACGCACGTGCTGATCGAGAAGCAGCGCTTCCGCTCCGCCGGCGGGTCCGCGGTGCTGGAGTGGACGGTGCGCGTCAACTCGCTCGAGAGCATGCTCTACGCCGTCTTCGCGACGCTGAAGTCGCTGGGCCGCTTTCGCGGCGTGGTGATCCCCGTGGATCCCAGACGGGTTGGGCCGTTCCTGTTGGAGTTGGAGTCGGGTGGAGATGGGGGTGAGCCAGGGGTTGTTGTCGTGACGGAGGCTGGGGACGGAAAGAAAGGCGTGAAGAAAAAAGTGCCCCCGAGTGATGCGGTGAGAGCGGTGAAAGGGGCCAAGGAGAACAAGAAGCTCAAGATCGGGCTCGTGGGTGGGTGGTTGAGAGACGGGAAGGGTGTGGATTTTGATGGCGAGGCGGCAGTTATGAGGCAGGCGTTCTTGAAACGATGGTTGCCCAAGGTGAAGAAGACCAAGGCGGATAAGGGGGCAGAAGCCGAAGACGAGAGGGTCGTTGAGAAGCTCGATGATGTTGCCGATTGTCTGTTGCAGGGTGTTGCCTGGCTGAAGTGGGAGGAGAACAAGAGACAGCTTGTGAAGGAGCTTGGTGGTAAGCTGTGACGCGCCGTTGATACCCATATGTTGGTCGATTTTGGTAGTTGACTGAGTCTCTGTTGTCCCATATTGCGTGTCTACATGGCATGCCGTGCCCAAATCGAAATTACGATCCCGTGGTCATCATGTCTATCAGATTCTCATTGGGCATCGCTCATATCTAACCGCCTATTGTGACAACTACTCGCTCCAATATTCATCAAACGCGCCCTCCTCCCGCTGCGTACACACCCACTCCTCGCTCGCGAGCCCCCTTGCCTGCCGTGCCTTCACCTCGGCGGGATCCTTGCACACATCGCAAGCATAGTCGCAGCTCGGCACCTCCTTCTCCCCAAAGTACCTGCAGATGGCCGCGTGTCTGCACCCCCTCGTGTCCTCGCAGTACGCCATCAGCCTCTCCAGGCTCTCCTGCCTCGCCTTGCGGTTCGCCCCCTCCTTGGGCGTGTCCCTCATCACCATGTTCACCACCCTGTCCCTGTCCTCGCGCGAGTAGTACAGGAAACAGTAGCTCGCGTTGCCGTCCCGCCCCGCCCGCCCGGCCTCCTGGTAGTACCCCTCGAAGCTCTTGGGCACGCGCCAGTGCACCACGAACCGCACGTTCTCCTTGTCGATGCCCATGCCGAACGCCGTCGTGGCGACGATGATGTCCCAACCCGGTTCGTTGGCGATCCAGCGCGCCAGAGTCTCCTCCTTCACCTCCCTCGCCAGCTTGGCGTGGAAGGGTCGCGCGCCGATCCCTTCGTGCCGGAGCGCGGCGGACAGCAGTTCGCACTCGTCGCGGGAGATGGTGTAGATGATTCCCGGGACGTTGTCCGGGCGCTCGCCCGCGGCTTCGAGCTCGGCGCGGCGCGCCGGGTCGTCGCGGCGGCGGGCGTACACGCCGCGCAGCCAGTGGACGAAGTCGCTGAAGCGGTCGTCGGCCTCGTCCGAGGTGTAGCGGATCTCCAGGTGCAGGTTCGGGCGGTGGGCCGTCATGGAGAAGATCTTGAGCTTAAGGGGGTCGCGGTCCAGCCCGAGGGTGGAGAGCACGTCGAGCCGCACCTGCTCGTTGGCCGTGGCCGTGAGACACATGATGGGCACGTCGGGGAACGTCTCCCTGAACCACGAGAGCCGCTTGAAGTCCTTGCGGAAGTCGTGGCCCCACTCCGATATGCAGTGCGCCTCGTCGACGGCGATGCGGGCCAGCTCGCGCTGTTCGTGGACCACGCGGAGTTTCCTGCGGAAGTGGTCGAGGGAGCAGAGCTCGGGGGTCACGTAGAGGAGGCGCGTGTGAGGGTGGCCGGAGGCGAGGTCCTGGTAGATGTGGTCGCGCTCGGACTGGGGCGTGTTGGAGTTCAGGGTGCGCGCGTCGACGTTGGCGAGGCGCAGGGCCTCGACTTGGTTCATCATGAGAGAGAGGAGCGGCGAGATGACGATGGTGATGCCGGTGTCTAGCACGGCAGGGAGCTGGAAGCAGAGGGACTTGCCGAAGGAGGTGGCGGCCTGGACGAAGACATCGTTGTGTTCGAGGGCGGCGAGGATGATCTCCCGCTGGTTCGGTCTGTGATGCTTGTGTTAGGGTGATGAGCTATTCTCGTATGCCGAGGACGGCACGGTACCAACCTGAAGGATTGTTTGTTGAACTGGCGGCGCAGAGTGAAGTCAATATCCCGGAAGGAGTCGCTGCGTATGAGAGGCATTGTTTATAGTCCTCATGGGATATTCCAGTCCTGCCAAGTCACCTCGGATCAGATAGATATCTCCGGGCTCATACTTCATGAACACGAAAGTGAAGGTTTTGGCTGCGTATCTCAACATATAGTATTGGGGAGATGTATCTTAGTGTGGCTCTTTCATATCCGGCTTCTTTATGGATCTGTCTATTCTCAGTTCTATGCCCTTCCCCCCCAGTCTCGAGATTTGCGGTTTCTCACCTGGACAACGTCAGGGCAAGATTGTATGCACTTTTCTCGATCATGACTCCGCCAGAAGTTCTTCCATGAGGCGAAATGAGGATGGGTTAAGTGTTTTGTGAATTGAGGAGCACCATGAGAGAGCGATCGAAAGACTGTATAGCGGATGGAGCGTGCCTTGGCGAGAGGTGTGATGTTCTGTTCACGACTGGCTGAGGTCAAAACTGAGCGAGTCAATGGAGGCGCGAAGTGGAGGTCCACTGCAGTAAACTTCACTGCCTTGGCGGGGCTCCTAGCCTTGACAGCTCTAACCAACAGCCCCAACAACAGAGACAACTAGCAGTATGGCAGTATGGCAGTATGGCAGTATGGCAGTATGGCAGTATGGCAGTATGGCAGTATGGCAGTATGGCAGTATTACTTCTACTCTGAAAGTTGACCTGAATATCCGTCGTTCGCCAACGGTGAGCTCAACCTCTCCTACGACTTTCTTCGTAATCGTAATCTTATCGGAATTTCTCTCATTAATTTACCTGGACTTTGGCATATTTCCAGTGCGTTCTGTCTCTAGGTACGTCGGGTGTCCGAGTTTAAGGTTTCGGGTCGTCGCCACGGCAGAACCTTCTTCAGAAGTTTGATCATGTTTGATGATGTATTTAAAGATTCTGTGGGCAATACAAGGCATTTCTCTCGCAAGATTCCTGAACGGCGAATGGACTTTTGAAATAGCAAGTTTCTGCCTCATTGGACACCGAAGACAGAATAGAATGCCTTCTCACGCGTCGAGAAACGCACCAAACCAAACCAGCCCAAGCAGCGGGCGTGGACACATCACGAGCTCAAACCCTCGAGGACGATCAAAAGCGCGAGGACGAGGTCGAAAAGAGATGGACCTCGTTCTTGTCAGCCCTCAACAAACCGCCACTACCTCTCATGCCCAGCCCACACCAGTTCATGCAGTCAGAGACGTGGAAGCACTGCAAAATGCTAGCCTAGGCCCTGCAATCCTACCGATCCTGATCCGCAAGCTCGAGCATAGTCCTCCAAGCTCCATGTTACTCATTGCTACTAAGTCCTTTTATATTTTTATTTTTATTTTTATTTTTTTATATCATTATCTGTAGATGATGCTAATTACTAACCTCGTCGATTTAGTCTGGGACATGGACCCCTGCTCTCCGTAAGGACTGGTGCAATACCTGGGAGGAGCATCGAGCTGGTACCCTCGAACGATACTCGAAGTCATTGTAGCCGCCTAGACTGTAACCACTTGATTATTCTATACCTGAGCTTCGAATATATACCGTCAATGTTTGTCTTCTCGATTGAACTTGGTAACTGCAAACGGTCCAAGATTTGTACTAACTTCCGAGTGCGCATCCCAAAAACAAAAGCCAGCAAAGACCAGCAAAGCTCCATGGAACAAGCATCAAAGGTGTGACGGGACCCCCAGGAGGCATGTTTCGTTTCAGTCCGGGTCGTGTGACGTTTTGTTCTCGACTCGCCAGCACCAAAGCGACTCGCAACGAGCCAACCAGAGCGAGTCATTTTTCCTCAGCTGGCGGAGACAAGAAGGCGGGCGCCGTGGAGGGCCGGAACCTTCCACTGGCGTGCCGTTTAGCGGGTGTCCCTTGCAGTCTCACCCGCCTAGACCGCCGAAGGGGGCGCCAACGCGTCGCCGGATACACCCACACCCCTGTCCGAGCATTTGGTACTGCGTATTTCGGAGGGTGTGTAGATAGAAAATATCCCTTTTGCACTGCTTTTTCCCACCAGACTGGCAGGCCCGCAGAGCGCCCCCCTCAAAAGCCCCCTGGCGCACAGCACCACATGGCACCCCAAAACGGTGGACTCCAGCACCCACTGACCCCCTTTCTTGGCCGATGGTGTGAGTGGGCGTTGTATTCTTGAGGCAACAAAGCTGAGGAAGCAGCCCGATTTTTTATTTGGGTACCCGGGAGGTATTCAGTGTATTGTACAAGTAACCTGACCCTCTACCTTGGGCATAATCAATCTCTTGGACAGAATATATTGCCGTCGAAGACAACATCCCATCCGTCTGCCACCCGGTCCTAGGGTAGCTTCTTCCAAGATTGGAGCCGATAGATCTTTCCCGTCAACTTTCACCTTTGACGCGCAGTCCGGACGAGGAAAGGGAGGCCGAGAGCGAACGCGAAAAGCAGCCAAAGCAGCCGCCGGAGTCCTCCTCGGACGACATCAGCCTCGCCAATGACTTGGTCTCTCTGCCCAGCTGCTGTGCACCCAATCTAAGGAACTATCCTTGAGCATAACCGTCACCAACTCGCTTCGGTTGACAGACAGTCCCGCTGTTTGCCGCCCTGGTAGCTTTTGCCTGATCGAGGGCACGAGCTCCTGAAACACGACCATTGCCCGCCTGACATCCATCCATCCATCCATCCATCCCATCCTCGAAACCGACCTGCTATTTCTGTCGACTGTCGTCCTCGCATCGAACCAGATCCCATTCAATCGGGCTCCTGTCCGCCATCGAAAGGCCGAGCTGTGAAAAACACTTGGGGATAACACTGGGATAAGGTACGCAGAGGATGAATCGCTCCTTCTCCTCCATCACGGAGATGGACCGCCCCCGCGGGCTCCCCGAGAACCCAGCTCAAGGCCGACGGATTGCCGCGGCCGCGGCGGCCAACATACCACTCCCTCCCGTACCGTCGCTCCGAGATGTCTCGTCGAATCCCGCGCTGCTGGCCTCGGCGCCGCCGTCGTCGGGCCAGGTCATCGCCATGGCCAGAGAGGCGATGAAGGTCGCCCTCGAGGAGAACGAGACCCAGTCGCAGGCCGCCGAGGCCACCGGCGTCAGCAACGAGCTCAGGCCGGGCTTGACGATCGATCTGAGCCGCAAGAATATCACGAAACTGCCTGACGAGGTGGTCGACATAATAAAGAATGAGCTCGAACGGTAGGCTGCTCCCTGCACAGAATCCGGTTACGCAACGGCTTCGGCGAATGGCATTGGATGTGCATGTTTGCTGATACAAAGAGTCATTTGCAGGCTTGCTCTGTCGCATAATAATCTCCAGTCATTTCCTGCTCGCTTCTCCGAGTGCACGTCGCTGCGGTACCTCAACGTTAGGAACAACAAGATCAAGGATTTTCCGCTTCCGGTAAGCATTCGCACCATCCGCACTGTGTGTTGCCTCGCAGCCGATGAAACCAGTCGCTGATTCGGTCTGTTTCTATGTGTCTAGCTGTGTGATCTCAAGTCACTCGAGATTCTCGACCTGGGCCGCAACAAACTCCGCCATCTTCCACCGGACATTGTGAAGCTGTCGTCGCTCAAGGTCTTCTCTGTGCAGAAGAACCAGCTCTCGGAACTACCGCTGTGTCTGGCGGACATGGTGTCCCTACAAGTAATAAAGCTCGACGGGAACCCTCTCGTCTTTCCGCCCCCCGAAGTGCTCCAGGTGCAGGCTCCGAGCCCGCCCAACGAAGGCTTCCTGAAGGAGAGCGAGGTGACCGAGGTGACGGTGACGGCACACATCAAGAAGTTCCTCAAGCAGAAACAACAAGCTGCGGCGACGATGAACGGCCGGCCAGACGCGGACAACACGGGCGACGAGTCCAGTGAGGGCACCGAGACTCCGCGACTGCCCATAAAACGCGCCATGAGCGGCCGCTTCCCCATCAAGGTCCCCAACGGAACCGATATCTCGGAGCTGCGCTCGCCTGCGGTGCCCCGTCCACCACCCATCCCGACACGATCGCACTACCGCGGCCTATCGCAGCAGAACACGGCCATCCGAAGACCGGGCGTGATGCCCTTGACCATAGGAAACGTCAACGAGCGCCTGCGCAGCAACTCGGAGACCCTGCTGCAGGCGAACCGCGCAGAGCGTCCGGAGAGCAGGCTCCGCCGCATGGGAGTGGTCCCCAGGAAAGGCGGCTCCGAACTGGGCACGCTCGACGAGACACAGGCGAACAACAGATTCAGCCACTACCGCGGTCTCAGCCACGGCTCGGCCATGCAGGGCAACGGCGTCGGCATGGCCAACAAGAGTCCCGCCAGCCCGGCGATGGAGCCGTTCCTCCAGCGGCCCATCTACGTCAGGCGTCTGTCGGTGCTGCCCGAGCGACGGCGCGAGTCCAAGGTGTTCGACCCCGTCCTCGAGGCGGCCAAGGGCATCCTCTACTCCGTCTTCCAGATCCACCCGACCATCCAGATGTTCATGAGCCTCGCCACCGACGGCACGGACAAGCGCTCGTCGCTCGAGTTCGTGCTGTACAACACCAACGCGCACGTCGAGGAGCTCGAGATCGAGATCCAGAACCACGACCGCATGCTGGACGAAGACAACAGCAACTACTCGCAGCGCTCCAACGAGAACGTGCAGCGCGCCTGCGTGACGCTGGTCAACGCCTACGCGCACGTGTGCTCCCTGCTGACGGCCCACGTCGACCTCTTCATCGACAACGCCGACCCGCGCTACATCCGCAGCCTGCTCACCCAGCTCTACAATAGCATCATGGAGCTGCGCGTGACCTGCACGCAGGTGTCCCGCGACTCGTCTCCGTCCCGCCGCACCCCGTCCCGCGCGGCGTCGTCTACCTCAATCAACGACACCCTGCGCCCGCACTCGCGCGAGCCCTCCGTCACGCCCACGCCCACCATCATCGGCCGCCCCCGCAACGGCACCTTCACCCACAACCCCTCGGGCCTGCGCGTGGCGACCGACGTGCCCGTCCCCGTGGCCTTCCTGCACGGCACGGGCCGCACGGCCACCATCAACAGCTCCGCGACGCCGCGGTCCGGCGAGTCCTTCGTGTCCTCCAACCCGTCCTCGCGCGGAGGCGGCCTCGACTTCTCCGACGAGGACCGCCTCTTCGAGCGCATCTTCCTCTCCCTGCAGCGGTCCTCGGAGCTCATCTCCCGCACCCTGCCGGGCCTCAACGCCCAGTTCGCCGCCGCCCTGCGGGGCGCCATCCAGCGGCGCGCCTCGGACCACGCCGTCAAGTGGTGGAAGGCGCTGGTGGCCGAGTGCGGGACGGCGCTGGCGCAGTGCGAGTCGCTCCGGCAGCGCCTGAGCCTCATCGTGCTCAAGGAGCCCGGGATCCGCACCCAGGCGTCCTTCTGGTCCCTGTGCCAGAACTTTTTGGACAGCTGGGCCAACCTCATCCTGCTCTTCAAGGACGCCACGCCCAACGTCCCCCTGCCGGGCGACATCCGCTCCCGCCTGAGGCCCATCCAGCAGGCCGTCAAGGAGACGACCAACCTCATGGTGTCCTCCCCCTGGGCGGACTTCGTGCGGCAGGGCGGTGGCTCGGCGCAGCAGCACCTCTCCCCGGCAAGCGCGCAGGGAGGCGTGACAAGTCCGTTCTCGCCGAACGGGAGCACCGGCGGTGGGAACAGCAACGTCTTCGCCATGCTGCCCATGACGCCGCAGAGCGCGGCGCTGGGGCCCGCGGTGCAGGCGACGGTGCCCAGCACGCCGCAGAGCGGCAGCTTCGCGGGGGCGTTCAGCGGCGGGGTGTTCGAGCGCGCCGACGCGCTGATCGCCAACATGGGCCACGGGAGACAGCACACGCAGGGGGCGCTGTCGAACGGGAGCTACTCCGGGATGAGGGACAGGGACGACGTGGGCCCTCCTGGTTTCGGTGGAAACGGGATGAACATGAACGGCACGACGGGGACGATGGTGCCGTTCAGGATGAATGGGGACGGGAGGGAGAGGGGGAAGGTTGCCTTTTAGGAAGGGGGGATGGCCTATTCCTTAACTTTGCGCTGGAGCAGCGGACCAGGCCGTTTTATCTTGGGACTGAAGGCTCGTGACGTCCTATTGGTAGCCTGTTGGACCTAATGTCTGGTATATGAAGCAAAGCATCGGGGCACGAGGAGGTTTAATCATGGTACCGAAGGAATATACGCATAATATTTCTTGAACGGTAGCAGCGTGGTCACTGTCGACTGAGGGTAAAACAACATGACACTGTAGAATTACACCCCGGGAACCCACCTTGCTGCTTTCCAATCTCGCAGATGCCTGTCAGCGTCTTCACCTCACGACCTTCCGGAGGCCGACCTCGGGCGGATCCCAGACCACATCGCGGATGCTCAGCCGCTGTCTAGCCGGCACAGTCAAGACGTCGCCACCCGTGTTGGGACCGGGCAGCGTGACAACCTCCCTGTTCTCGACGAGGAGCATGGGCCTCCACTCCATGCCCTCGACGACGTTCCCCTCCTCCTCCTCCCCCTCCCTCTCCCCATCCCGCCCCGAGGAGGTGTTGTAGGCAAGCCCGACGGCCCTCCTAGCCCGCCAGCTGACGCACGCGTACAGCGCCTCGGCGTCTGCCGCGGTACCGGCCTGGTAGAGCCCCACCCCCCAGCTGGCGAGGGCCAGCGGGTCCGCCGTGCCGTAGGGCGTGAAGGCGTTGCCGACGTTGTTGACGCCCAGGCAGACGTTGAGGCAGTCCTGCTCCTCGTCCTCCTGCGGTTCGGAGAGGAAGAGGCAGGGCAGCGTCCCCCGCGGCCGGGGTGGGGGCGCGTCGCGGCCCATCATGAACAGGTCGCTTGTCGGCAGGCCGACGAAGTGCACGGGCAGATTGTGTGCGGCGCGCTGGAGCCGGAGGAGGCCGGAAGGGTCGAGGCGGGAGAGCTGCGTGCAGTGGCCTAGGGCGACGGTCTTGCGTGGGTTGTTGGCGGTCCAGTCGGTGTGGGACAGACGGGACAGGACGGCGAAGGTCAGCGGTGGTGTGGCTGCGTCGTCGGCCGGGTCGAGGTTGTAGTCGAGGTGGAAGTCGAGGTGGAGGCGCCTGTCTATCGCCGTCTGGATGGCCCAGTTGATGTTGGTGGTTGAGGCGTCCCTGTCGGCTTCGACGTAGGGCGTGGTGCCGAGGACGGAGATGTCGGCGACCGCGTCGCTGGCGAGGACCTGCTCGAGGACGAGCCGGTTGGCCTCGCCGTCGGCCTTGGAGAAGAGGGGTTCCTGGGCGAACGCCACGATCTGGAGCTCGACGAGGTGGGCGAACTCGCGCTTCAGTCTCCGCGCGACGGTGAGAGGCAGCGTCCCCGTCGTGGCGTCGACTTCGACGAAGGCGCGGGCCGAGGTGGCGCCCTGGGTGTATATGGTGGAGAGCAGCTGGGCGCCGCGCAGGTACAGGTCTTGTTCGGTGTAGAGGGACTTGGCCTGGGCCGTGGTGGCGAGTGCTTCGGCGAAAGTGCCGGTCTTGGGGGCGAGGTGCGCGTAGGTCGGGTTGTTGCTTGTCAGGAGGTAGGCTTTGTCCAGGTGCAGATGCGGATGGCAGAGAGCGGGGAGTAGCAGGCCTGGGCAGGGGTGTCGTGCTGACGAGGGGGTCACGGAGGTGACGATGTTGTCCGTGACGGCGATGTCGTACGTCTTGTCCGAGCCGCGAGACGGCAGGATTACACTATCTATTCGCATAGTGACCACGGTCTTTACAATCTGTCGCATGCAGTTTAACTGCGAGATGACGGGGAATGAGGCGTTTTCATGCACTACCGAGATACCTTACCTTAGGTAGGTAGACTAGAGCTCCGGCGTTGGAAGCGGGGCCGGTATCGCTCCGGCTCCGGCTTCCGGTCGGTTGGCGCCGGGCTTCGGTGGGTCTTCCGGACAGCATATACCTACAACCTAGGTACCTGTGTACCTTCCTGGTGCTCTCGTCATCGGTCAGAGGTACGTAGAGGTATTCTACTTCAAACAAGAGTCCTAAATATCATGAATCTGACATTCTTGATCGATACATGTACTTGTCCTTTCATGCGGCCTCATCCGAAACGCTTTGATTCGCCACCGTCATGCCGTCCCATATGTATTGCTTTCGCCCAATAGAACATGTAACATGTACCGGACGTGTACAGCTTCACCAGACCTCCCTCGAGCTACCCCGCCATCTCATCTCATCTCATCCCACCACGTGCATATCAGAGACGACCCCCAACGGCAAGGCAGGCGTTCACAGCAAGTAAATATCGAGCATAAGGACATCCCGCGCTTCTCAAACAGAACCATCAAACCATCACTGTGCATCCAACCATGGCATCCTCCTCGTCACAGCCGCCTCCTCCACTCAACCCACCCCACCCGTCGCCCCCATCAGCGACATCCACCACCTCCCCTCCAACCAGCACAACCGCCAGCACGGTAACGACAAGCCACCAGCCGAGCACCGTCTCACCGCCCGCGGTGCCCTCAACCGCCAACTCCTCCGTCTCCTCCCCGCAATTCCCCCCTCCGGGAGCCGCACTCGGACCAGGACCGGGACCGGGACCGGGACCTCACCACCTCCCTCCTCACCATGTCCCCCACCCTCACACCGGCCCCTCAGCAACCGTCCCCCTGTCCACCACCCTCCCCCCCTCCACCTCCCCCTCCTCCCAACGCCAGATCTCCGAGGCCCGCAGCGCCGTGCTGGCGAGCATAGGCAACATGCTGGACGCGGGGCTGCGCGACCGCGCGTCCGTGCTGCACTCCAACGCGGCCGCCATCGCGCGGCAGGAGCGCGACGTGGCGCGCGCCACGGAGGGCTTGCGGAGGGAGAACGACCGGCTCGCGAGGGTCGCGGCCGACGCGGCGCGGAGGGTCAAGGAGCTGGGAAATGTGCAGAACTGGGCTGAGGTGCTGGAGAGCGATTTCCTGGCGCTCGAGGAGACGGTGAGGCTCGTTAGGGAGGGGAGTGTAGGGAGTGAGGGGAGTTGGAGTGGGAGTGAAGGGAGTTGGAGTGGGAGTGGGAGTGAGAGCGTTGGAGACGGGGATGGGGATGTCAGGATGGATGATGCAGAGGTGCAGGGGGGAGAGGAGAGGAAGGTTGCGGGTGCGGATAAGGGCAAGGGGAGGGAAATCGACCCGAGGCCGGACGAGGGTATGGATATCGACAGCACGCCGCCGGGTGTGTCTGAGCGGAGTGTTCTGAGAACGAGCGGGTCCGTAACCGTCGATACCGTGACGGATATACCCGGTTTACACGCGCCGGCGGTGGAAAATGTCGAGCGAGAAGCTCCCAGCATCAAGGTTCCGGGCATGGAGCCGTCGCAGACGAGCACCGTGTCGCTGGAAGACGAGCTTAGGAGCGCCATGGATCAAGGGATCGTAGACCGGGCGTAGGCGGATGATTTCAGCTGGCCGTGTGGCTTCGCTGTTCTAGACACTATCACGATACCACGAGACAATGAGATTCAAGCAATATATGTATCACCGTTGGTGACTGCTACATGTAGTATCCCCTATCGAGTTCTGGTTGTCTAGTTCTCTAACCTTAATAATATCACCACGACCGCTCATACGCCCTCAGCTCCCAGTATCTACACAGCAATTGGTATACTGCGACCCCGAGTAAATGTCTGATGGCCACTTGCAGACGCTGAGATACCTGTTACAGAGCCTGATTCCTTGGCCGAAGCCGGACTGTTTCTCGACTATTCGTCTGGTCTGCAGCGACACACATACAGCTGCGAAAAGTAGATGCCAGTTTCGATATAGTTTGATCCTCTAGATCCGTTTCTCATCTTTCTATCCCGTGTGTCAGTCTCGACGAGATGTTGGGCGAGATCCAGCAGCATAATTCGGCGCACGATACCATCCTGCCCGATGTCCATCCAGCACCAAATTGCCTCTGCCTCCACAAACTAGATGAGGCCCGGCAGCATGGTGTACTTCTTCGGCTTGTAGCGGTCGCCAAACTCCTGCCTCAGCGCCCTCTCCTTCGCCTTGGACCAGTCGCGCATGTAGGAGATGCCGATCAGGATGAAGAGCACGACCGCCCAGCTGCGGCTGATGATGATGACGCCGACCCACGCGATGACCTCGAACATGTAGTTGGGCGACGTGACCAGGTGGCTGCCGATGCACCGCGGGATGCCCCGCTCGGTGCCGCCCGGCTTCCGCAAGCCGGCCAGGTGCTTGTGCACGAGGTAGTTGCACACCTCGCCGTTGAACCAGAGCGCGAAGCCGGCGTAGTCGAGCAGGCCGAGCTGGGTCCTGGCAGACGACGACCCGGGCGCGTAGACGTCGTACGCGGCGATCACGCCGGCGAACACCCAGTAGAAGAACGAGTTGCGGAAGATGTTGAAGGCGGGCATGGTGTTGGCCGAGAACTTGTGGAGGTACATGGTCTCGAGCTCGCGCTTGATGAAGTGCAGCTGGAAGAGCACGAAGACGAGCCATTGGACCTGGGTCAACCCCGTTTCTGTCCCCTCCTTGTAGACGTACGGCCACCAGGCTGGGAGGAAGGGCAGGCTTGGGTAGATGTACGGTCGGACGGCGATGATGAGGGTGTGGAGGAGGATGGGGCCGAAGTATTCGACCATGAAGACGAAGCGCCAGCTGACCTGAGGGCCGAGGTCCTTGACCAGGAGCTCTCCGGCAGACATGACATGCTCTTGAGCGGCAATCAGGGCGCGGCGGTCCTTGATTATCTTCTTGGTAGCGGGGTCGAAGAGCCCAATGCGGTTGAAGTCGCCCACGCCGGCCTGGCGGGCGATGATCTTCTTCGCGTCCTCGGCGGTGGCATCTTTGGGGAGCTCGACCGTGGCCGGGAGTCTCTTGATGGGTTGCTTCGGAGCTACGAGCACATGTCAGATGCGGTCAGGCCTGATGAGTGCTGCATTGGCCGAGAAACCACTTACAGCGATTGACGAGGCGAAGAGTGGTTGACGCCATGCTTGACGAGTTATTACCTGGCTGCTCAGAACGGCACGGGGATGAGGTGAGACGGAACGACGGAATATGCCAAGGGGTGTTGTTGAATGTTGGGTTCCAAGGTAAAATTTCCTCGGCACGATGACAGTGGTCAACGGCAGCGGGAAGCTCTTCACCCCCGGTCCAACTTTAAATATAGCGCTAAATGACGACCCGGTCTACTGTGGTACACAGGACCACATGCTTCCAGGTTGCCTGTAAGGTGCAGTACCACACAGTACATACCAGCAATACGATACGGTACTCAGTCTCGGCTCACCAGAAATCAGACAGCGGACGAGTTGAGCTTGGAGAGGGAACCAAGTCCAAGGGAACATTTATTGTAGTATGCTTGAGTTACCGTTACCAATCACTCCCAAAGGGATACCTGATGACTATATCTCGGCTGTTGCTTGTTCGGAGCATCTCTCAACATTTTGCCTACTGTGGTACAAGGAGGGACGATATGAATGCCCTGTACAGTCGGCCACGAACAGCGCACAGTGCCTTGAATGTAGCTGCGATGTTTGATCCATAGCTTCCAGGTTGGTATCTCCGTGTATAATATTACCTGTATGGACCAAAAATAATGAAATAGAGGAAGGTGCAATGTGCGAGTGCGGCTTCACTGATCGCAGCCTGGATGGAAGGTACGGGGCACCTGTGTAAGGGTACGTACCTCGAGATCGTACCTCGAGATGCCGAGACCACTCAGCTTGACAGGCCCCACCACAGCATCGAGCATCGGCGATCGGTCACTCTGGAAGTTCTGCCGCCTCCAAGCAAAACCCGACCTGGAACTTTTTTTTCTGCTGAGTGCTCCACTCTACCCTCACCTGCAGTCCCGCGCTCTCTGTGACAGCCAACCTTCCACCAAAGAGGCTTCGTTGGTATCGTGTATTGCATTCCATACCACGGTCCGACGGCTTGATGACAGCTTCACCCCATCATGGATGACCTCTTCGACGTGTTCGACGGGGACACCCGTGCCCCGAAGAAGCGCAAGGCCGACGTCAAGATGACCGACGCCGACCAGGCCGCCTCCAACGACGAGGAGACGCACGATGAACCTGCTGCCCCAAACAACGTCCAAGGCGACATGAAGCGCCGCAAGAAGCAGGACGAAGCCGAGCCCGTCCTCACCGACTCGTTCCAGACAGCAGCCTCCCGACAGGTCGTTGCCGCCCCCGGATTCGAGGCCGAGGCCAAGCAAGAGCCCGAAGCCATCGTCTTGTCGCACAACATTCAACATCAAGTCGCCCTACCACCCGATCTCGACTACGAGTATGTGCCGCTGTCCGAGCACAAGGCTCCCGAGGAGCCTGCCCGCACCTACCCGTTCAAGCTCGATCCCTTCCAGAGCTTGTCCGTTGCCTCTATTCAGCGAGACGAGAGCGTGCTCGTATCAGCCCATACGAGCGCCGGCAAGACGGTCGTCGCAGAATACGCCATTGCGCAGTGCCTGAAGCGCAACCAGAGAGTCATCTACACCAGCCCCATCAAGGCTCTGAGCAATCAGAAGTACCGAGACTTTCAGGCAGAGTTTGGCGATGTCGGCCTCATGACCGGAGACGTCACCATCAACCCAACGGCCAGTTGCCTCGTCATGACCACTGAGATTCTGCGTAGCATGCTCTACAGAGGCTCCGAGATCATGCGCGAAGTCGCTTGGGTGGTCTTCGACGAGATCCATTACATGCGAGACAAGACACGTGGTGTGGTCTGGGAGGAGACCATCATTCTCCTCCCGGACAAGGTCCGTTACGTGTTCCTGTCCGCCACCATCCCCAACGCCTTCCAGTTTGCCGAGTGGATCGCCAAGATACACCGACAGGCTTGTCACGTCGTCTACACGGACTTCCGGCCGACCCCTCTCCAGAACTACTTCTTTCCAGCAGGCGGTAAGGGCATCTTGCTGGTCGTCGACGAGAAAGGGGTCTTTAAAGAGAAGAACTTCAACGAAGCCATGAAGATGATCGAGGAGAACAAGGGTGCCGACCCGGCCGACTGGAACGCCAAGCAGAAGGGCAAGGGCAAGAACAAGAGGACCGACAAGGGAACCGTCACGAATGAGAAGTCTGATATCCAAAAGATAATCAAGATGATCATGAAGAAGAACTTCCACCCGGTCATCGTCTTCAACTTCAGCAAGCGGGAATGCGAGGGCTTGGCACTTAAGACGTCCAGCATGAACTTCAACCCGCCGGACCAGCGAACCATGGTCGACAAGGTGTTCGAAAACGCTCTGTCTCAGCTGTCAGACGAAGACCGGCAGCTACCCCAGATCCAGCACATTCTCCCACTTCTACGAAAGGGCATCGGTGTGCATCATTCCGGTCTCCTCCCCATCCTCAAGGAGACCATCGAGATTCTATTCCAGGAGAACCTCATCAAGGTCCTCTTCGCCACCGAGACCTTCTCCATCGGCCTGAACATGCCTGCCCGGACGGTCGTCTTCACCCAGGTGCACAAATTCGACGGTGTCAGGAATCGCCCCTTGACCTCCTCCGAGTACATCCAGATGGCCGGACGAGCTGGCCGTAGAGGTCTCGACGACCGCGGTATCGTCATCATGATGGTCGACGACAAGCTGGAGCCGGACGTTGCTAAGGGCATCGTGGTCGGCCAGCAGGACAAGCTCAACTCTGCCTTCTACCTAAGCTCCAACATGATCTTGAATTTGTTGCGTATTGAGGCCATATCCCCAGAGTACATGCTGGAGAGGTGTTTTTTCCAGTTCCAGAACGCCGCCAGCGTGCCACATCTCGAGAAGGAGCTCATGAGCCTTCAGCAAGAACGGGACAGCATGATCATCCCCGACGAGAACACCGTGAAAGACTATTATGCTATCCGGCAGCAACTCGAGGGCTACAACAAGGACATGGTCTCCGTGATCCAGCACCCGCAGTACTGCGTCGAGTTCCTCCAACCGGGCCGCCTCATCCACATCAAGACCCCCTCCGGGACGGACTTCAACTGGGGCGTGGTTGTGAACGTCAAGGAGCGCGCCGCGCCCAAGGCGGGCGACTCGTGGCCCGCACAGGAGGGCTGGTTCGTCGACGTCCTCCTCAAGATCTCGAAGGACAGCAAGGACTTCCCGCAAAACACCCGCAACGGCGATCCCATCCCCGACGGTGTCAAGCCCCCAAGGCCGGACGAGCACGGCCGGTACGAGATCGTGCCCTGCCTGCTGACCTGCCTCCAGGCCCTGGCTCAGATCCGCATCTTTCTTCCTAAGTCGATGAATGACCAGAGCGAAAAGGACCAGGCCGGCCGCGCCATGGAGGAGGCCATCCGCCGCTTCCCGGACGGCGTGCCGCTGCTCGACCCGATGGAGAACATGGGCATCCAGGATGACAGCTTCAAGAAACTCCTCCGGAAGATCGAGGTTCTCGAGTCCCGTCTCGTCGCCAACCCCCTGCACAACTCCCCCCTCCTGCCCGCACTCTGGGACCAGTACTCGCGCAAGGTCGCCCTGACAGAGCTGATCAAGGAGAAGAAGAAGGCCATCGCCAAGGCGCACAGCATCGCCAAGCTCGACGAGCTCAAGGCCCGCAAGCGCGTCCTGCGCCGCCTGGGGTTCATCAACGAGGCCGAGGTGGTGCAGATGAAGGCGCGCGTGGCGTGCGAGATCTCGTCGACCGAGGGCCACGAGCTCGTCCTCGCCGAGCTGCTCTTCAACCGCTTCTTCAACGAGATGACGCCCGAGACGTGCGCCGCCGTGCTCAGCGTCTTCATCTTCGACGAGAAGGTCGAGACCACGCCGCTCAAGGAGGACCTGCAGAAGCCGTTCCTCGAGATCCAGCAGCAGGCCCGCGTCATCGCCAAGGTCTCGGCCGAGTCGAAGCTCGACGTCAACGAGGACGAGTACGTGCAGAGCCTCAAGTGGCAGTTGATGGAGACTGTGTTTGCTTGGGCTAATGGGAAGCCTTTTGGGGAGATCTGGTACGTGTTCCCTCTTTTCTTTCCGTCTACATATTTTTTTTTGAGAAGATTCCAAGTGATATATTAACGCCAAACAGCAAAATGACAAACGCGTACGAAGGATCTCTGATCCGCCTGTTCCGTCGTCTGGAGGAGCTCCTCCGCCAGATGGCGCAAGCCGGCAAAGGCATGGGCAGCGACGAGCTGCAGGAGAAGTTTGAGCTGGCCCTATCCAAGATCCGGAGAGACATCGTCTCGTTCAACAGCTTGTACCTGTAAGGTGGGCAAAGAGGAGGAGGATGGGGAATCTGCGGGACTGGCCTCTGTGACGGGGCAAATGGTAAGTGATCCCGCTGTATCATGGCATGTTTGGCGTTCCGAGGGGTCTGGGGTCTATACCGAGCCATCTATGGCTTTCCAGATCGTAAGTCGTTGGGGCATGTCTTGTCTTGTAGTCTAGCTCTGGGTAATAGGGGCCAGTGATTTGGCCTGGCCCGGAATTTCTGGCCTCTCGTCCATAGAGGGCGGGTGAAATGGACCCAACGGGGGGTCCAACCGATTGCTTAGGAGTGCACGCGACACTCTTCCACCTGCTGCTACGTGAGTGACATGGAGGAAGGGATGATTCTCCGGACAGAAGACCGCACGATGGTATGTTAAGGATTGATTCCGTTATGCTATCAATGTCGTAGAGACTATTCTGTTTCTTCAGCATGAAGCGAAGAGTTTTGCCAAAACCCCTCTCAGGAACATGTATCTTTCCATGGGCCCGTCAAGCGGCATGCCACTTGCCTGTGCCGTCACTCGTCTTTGGAATCGATCGAGCTCGAACACATCGACGGGTTGCTGGGTCCGACCAGCCAACCAGCCAGCCCGTCGAGGCAGAATGCTTGCAGCATGAATAGCCGTCCTCTATCGGGGGAGGAAATCTCCAAACTGATTCGGAGCTCACACCCCTCACGTGGCACCCGCCGCCTCGGGTTCGGCGAGCGCAGGGTTATCCGCCACGCCGTTTGTTGGTGGCACCGGCAGCCCCAGCGACGCAGCCAACCTCTCCTCCTCCTTCTTGACCCGCAGCGCCTCCGTCTCGCGGCGCAGCTTCTCCAAGTTCCACACGTCGTTGCTATCATCTTCATCCTCGTCCACCTCGTCGTCGGAGTCCACGGACCGCCAGTTCCCGCTCTCGAAGAGGGCGCGGCCCGTCGCCTCCTTCGCCACGCGGGCCTGCTCCTCGGCGGCCTTCTTGTCGAGCCGGTCCTTCTTCCACTTGGCGAAGGTCTCGGGCGTGACGGGCGTCAGGGTGCCGGTCAGCTTGTGCCGCTCCGACTCGAGGAAGTCTTCGAGCGTCAGGCTCTTTAGCGGCGACTTGTCCATCAGCGCCTTCTCGGCTGCCCTCTGCTCTTTCGTCTTCAGTACGAATCTGTGCATTTTGTCAGTCCCACGTATAAAATCCCAAGGAATGCAGATAGGCAACTCACCCAGGCGGCAGGGCGTGCTTATACTTGCACTTGTCACCCCCGTTCGGACAGATCCAGAACCAGCCGTACTTGCCGTCCTCGATGGCCTCGATGAAGAACTTGCACACCTTGTCGGTGGTGGTCTGCTGGTTGCCCTTCTTGCTCGTGACGACGGCCTGCAACTTGGCCTCGTCCCAGTCGGCGCTCGTCTCCGTCTTCTTCTTGTCCTCCTCCTCGTCCTTCCGCGTGTCCGTGTACAGCGACCTCTTCTCCGTCCTCCGCTCCATCTCGAGGTCGTGGCTGAACTTGCACTTCTTGCCCTTCTCGCAGTTGCCCTTCTTGTAGAAGATGCACACCACCGTCTTGGGGTCCACCCCGAAGGGAACCTTCTGGATCTGCGCCGGCTTGTTGAGCAGCAGGTCCGCCTCGCGCTTGGCGTCCTCGGCCGCCTTCTTCTCGCGCTCGCGCGCCGCCTTCTCGGCCTCCTTGCGCTTCTGCTCCGCGTTGCCGCCGGCCTTCATCTGCGTCGTGAGCTGCGCGATCTGCTTCTGCGCCGCGCCGCCCTTCTTGTTCTTCATGCCGAATGTCTTGTCCTCCACCAGCTTCGTGGCCGAGGGCTTGTTCTTGGCGCCGGGCGCCTTCTCGGCCTTCTTTGGCGGCATGGTTGCGGTTTGGTTTGCTGTGGTTTTCCAGAAATCTCTACCTAAGAAAGAGGAGGGAGGGATGGTCGAGACGATATGTGTCCGGGGTTCGATTGGTTTGCGAGGTGGTGAGAGGGGGAAACCGCAGGTCTCGATAGATTTGATTAGATAGGTCCGCTGGTGAAAAAGATCGTGGTAGATGAATCCCAAAACAGGATGCCCTCAGAAAGATAGGGAAAATTGCTGCTTCGTAGGCGTGTGGAAGTGTATGGCAGGCCCCCGTCCGTCGTGGGCGAATCTCCGGGTAAGAAATTCGATGAGCGAACTAAGCCTCGAATAAAGGTGGGATGGAAAGTCGAGTCAAGGCGGCAGAAAGAGCCCTGAACTTTCCACTTGACTGACGTCCCGCCTCGTCTGTGTGAGCGCACGGACCAGATGCGGCTGTGGGGTCGAAGCACGTGAGCTGAGTTTCGTTCTCGGTGTGTCCGAGCGCCTGAAGTTCGGGCGGCGGATGTACCTCCGTACCGTCAACTGTCAACTGCGAGCCGTCAAGGTGTCCACTTCCATTGAACATCGCGCCGGGTCTTGGACAAACGACAAGTTGCGACAAAAGCCATTCATTCGAAACAGAAGCTGTACCCGCGGGTGTAAATAAAACTCTCTGCCTGGTCAGAAGGTGAGATATAATCCTGCTTGCTGGAGATGATACGATACTCTGTGCCTCTCGTGCAAATATTAACTCTTTGCTTTACAACATTAGAAGTTATCGAACCAGCACCAGCCTGCTCGTCCTCCCCCAAAGCATCCCACATCACAACCGACACCATGATTTCCGACGACGATCTGTACCGCCTCGCCATCTTCCTCGGCTCAGCGGCCATGATCCTGATTGTGGTGTACCACTTCCTCGAGGTCAACACCAAGGAGGATGACAAGGTCGCGGTCATAACCAAGGACAAGGTGCCAGCCAAGCCGGCTCAAAGCACACCACAGTCAGCAAAACAGGGGAATGCGCCGAGATAGACTTGAGGTTGGAGTCACGATCGAAAGGAGATAATTTCTCTGAGAGGAAGCGTGTAGCTTCAATAGGCTGGGTTTGAGCAGACTTGCCGTGTGATGGATATCAAGAGAGCTTGGGAGATCACAGTCAGCTTGCGGGAGAGAGATACCCCTGGGCTCTCGTCGATACCACGGGGTTGGGGGCACGTCTGTCAAGAGGGAAGAATTCCATGACTTATTCGCCCTCCCAGTTAGGGAATTGACTGCATGTCCTCTCGTTTCCAGTGAGCCGTGGAGGTCACAATATCCCAATTAGCTGTAATGGTCTTAAAGAGCCCAATGTAGACTCGAAATGATATGCTCGTGCTCGAGCAATGCATTAGATGACATTGCTGAGTCTCTTTTAGTGGTTCTCCAAGTGTGGCTTGGACTACGAAACGCGATAACGATAAGAGAGTGGCTTTAGAAGTTGCCAAGCTGCTCATTGATCTTGGGTATGTAATGTACAGTACATACATCCCAGTGTCGCATCATCTACACAAGAAGAGAGCACAGCAGGCAGTGTTGAGCCTTGTGCTTTTTATGTATGCTTTTACATGAATGAGGCTCATAGTCACGAGTCCCACCATGTATTGCTGCACATCGCATCGGCAAGCTAACCAGGAAGCTGCCTACCTTAGCTTTGAGAAATCGGCAAGCAATGGATGGATCATGGAGGGGTGAGCCTCGCATGCAACGGCTAGCCAGCCTGCGGCATCCGGCGCACTGCTTCGCTGGCAAACTGTTGAGCAATGAGACTCTGGTGCCAGCAATGCATGCGCTCCCCGCCCCCACCTTCGTGGTATTGCGCAGTAGTGTACAGTCGTCTGCTCAGTCTGCTGCAGTGATAGGTCGAGGCTTGCCAACCTTTGGCGCGCAGCATGGAACCCAGGAAACGGGTCCGTGGAGACGAGTCTGCGTCGTTTCCTCGGCTGGTGTTTCATCCACCGGGATAGTGTTTGTTCCACCAAGACAGGTCTGTACTGCGTAGATCGGAGATCGGCCCTGCGGTCTTACTGACATAGCTCTTCACGGAACAGGCAGGTTGCCGATATGGATCGGTCCGTAGTCGACATAGATCTCGACGGTGACAGCGCCCAGACAGCCAGATGATCTGTGAACTATCCTGACTTCCTGAGGGGGGGCATCAGTCCCATATTTCGGTGAGATCCAAGTCAATCAAGACTCGCGTCTGTAAGAATAGACTTTCATACTGTGTAGAGGATGTCGTGCTCACCGACTTTTAAGCAAAAGTGGAAGTGGTGAGGGGGACGTTGAAAGTGTGGGCCCTTGAGGCTGACGTCGCGGGAGGACCCCTCCTTTACGTGATACCTTAAATCCCACTTTTAGAAGTCTAACGCATCTGGGCTCGACGCTAAGGTACTGTTCTGCGAGAGATCAATGCGAAACAACGCACTTCCGTAGCGCGCGAAGCGTTCGTACTGTAACAATGGAAACTTGGAAGCTGCCGGGTTTGTTGGGTTGCCACCACTCTTTTCAAGGGTCCGGACGCATCACTGCAGCTAAGGTGCTGATGCTGCCGGTATATGCAGAACTCTGGAGCTACCGGTACGTCTGGTATCTGCCTGCTGTCAATACTCGCTCAGCCAATGCGATCCATGGATGTCCTATTCCGACGAGGAGGGAGTGAGACACCGACCTCCGCCCATTGGAAAAGAAAAAGCTTAGCGCGGCTGCGAACGCTGTGGGGAGGTGGTTGGCAGTCAAGTCAGAGGTACTTTGTGGATTTGAATGGGGTATCAACATTGCCAACCTCTGCTGCCACAGGCTGGTGCAAATCGAGGGTTGGCATTGGTGGGGAACAGTGTCCGACAGCCCAAAAACTGTGTTAATGGGCCAAAGGGGACGAGTTTTGGTTTTTGTTCTGGAAGGCTTCCTTCTGCGTAGGTTCTGCAAACGGCGGTCGATCAAATGATTCAATACTCGTTTGATGTGCTTTGGCACGCAGACGCCGAGCGGCAAGAGAATGACCTTGTTTGATAGACCAACTTTCGAATCTTCTTACGGCTGAGTTTCCGGACCTGTACTATGAGGTTGGGAGCAAGACGTACCGGATAAATGCGGGTGCTAGTACCGCTGGCTGTAGGCAACACACAAGGCAGTCGAGCGGTGGAGAGCCCGCATCTCCATGTCGCTCCCAGCGCTAAACGTCGTTGTAGAAAGTAGCTCGTAAGAGCCTGACGATGCTAACGCGTTCGCCACTGCGGTGGAGAGACTTGTCCTCTGCATCTGGAACCCGTCAAACGCTGGCGCACGGTGGTGGGTAAGGTGAGCGACGGGTCTTGTATCCGGAGGAGGTGAGTTTGAGAGACGCAGGTTGAACACTATCCAGTTAGTTATGCTGTCAGTTTCACATGGCGTGACTACGGTAGTCACAATCTGCGTACTGCCGGTGCCGGTTAGGGATTGTCCACGGCTGCCTCCCTATAACGCCGCCACGCACCATGCTGTATTGTCCTGTAGGTTGTTAGACAAGAAAGGAACAATAAGGTATTGACGATCCTGTTGCCCCTTGTCCCCCAGAACTCGTGCAAAAGCAAACGCCACCGAAGGTACATCCGCGCTCGAAAAGTGGCAAGTGTACGGCATCGAAAGTGTACATAGCGTTTTGCAAACCTTGGACATAGTCATAGTCAAGACTTGATCGTCGCTGCAGTGTGCAACCTGTCCAAAGCGACAATGGCCAATGCTTGATGGCCGTTGGCCTATTCTGCTACCTAGAACTCACTGTACTGCAGAAGCACTTAACATAGTACAGCGATTTGCAAGTTAGTTATTCAGGGCATTACACTGATTGCTTGGATCCCGCACTGAAGATATGGCATATATCAGCACGTGGCCTAGCCCAATAAGGACCGAATCAATATGTTGGTGGCCACATACTGTGTGGAATCGGCACGAACTGTGGCTCCGAATGCAAGTAAGCCAGGTCATCCCGTTAAGACTCGGACGCGGCCAGTGAGCGCCCCAGGTAGCGAGTACTTCCTACACCGCTGCTTGATATTCGTACAGGGTGAACCTGGATTTGGTCGAGTCACCTCGCTGTGGTGGAAGGCCATAAAAAAATCGGAGGTCATATAGCAAAGCCGAGTGCCCAGTGCAACAGGTATCTTGTCCCTTGACGTAGGTAGGGTCTCTGCTACGTATAATGTAGACAATCAATTGCCGATATCGATGTCATTCCCAGCGCTGCGGGAAGAGGGGATCTCCGGTTACGCAGCGGTCCCAAGTCAAGATGCAAGTAATCGCGTTTCGAACTTGATAGAGCCAGCCCCAGAATAGCGATATCTGTGAGACGGATCCTAAGAGTAAAGGACAAAAACTCGAAGCATCTCAGAATGAAGTAATAGAAGATAGTCAAATGCAACGTCATATCCTCTTGTCGAAGCCATCTGTGTTGCGGACTCGACCCCAACATCTCTCGCTCATACCTGCCCGATATAGTGCACTCGGCCAATTACGAACGAGGGAAACGTTTAGCGCAGGGCAGGTGCCACCATTGGAGGTTGTTTGCCTGCCAGAACTCTACTGGTGCAGACTAAGATACCTTAGCTCCTTGAAGAGGCCGGGCAGCCCACCGAGACATCCTTGTCCCTGCCAGGGGCTCTTGCTTCCTTCTGGTGTACATGTGTGGTGCAAGTCCCTTTTTTGTTAACCCCCC